>CAUYQU010094052.1:0-13636 GCA_963574635.1 Cheracebus regulus | reverse complement strand
CCCGCCCGCCGGCCGCCTGCCGCCGCCCCGCACGGTTCTTCGCCTCCGCGCCGCCTCCACCGCTGCCTGCCGCCCCCGCGCCGCCCCCCGCCGGCCCCGCTCCTCACCTCGGCATCGGCGGCGGCCATGGCCCGGGCCCGCAGCGTGGCCCCGCCCCTCCCGCGCGCCATCGCCCCGCCCGCGCCTCGCGGCCCAGAGTCGGGGCGGGGCCGATCGCCTGCGACTACGCCTGCGCCTGCCCCAGCGCCTGCCCCAGCGCCTGCGCGTTGGGACCCGGCCGGTGCGGCGCCTGCGCACTGGAACCAGGCGTGCAGCGCCTGGGCGCCGGGCCTGCGGCGCCCGGAACCGGAACGCGCACCCGCGGAGTAGGAGACCTGGCGCCGGAGAACCCGCCGGCCGGAGTCGTAGTAGTGGGTGGGGAGTAGGCTTCCCATTTTCAACCCATATCTCGTTCTAAATTGACGTTCTAGTGGGCTGGCCGAAGGTGGAGACAGACCCGCGGCTCCGAACTCTGACCTCTAACCCCGGACGCACTTTGATTTCGCCGGCGTGCGCTGAAGGCGGACTCCCTAAGCAGTCGCCTGGCGGGGAAGCCGCCTGTAGGGTCTCCCCGGCGCGGGAGGGAGCTCTGGTTCGGGCAGGTTCCCGTTGCGGTGGTGGGGGTCCCCCGGTTGGGAGAAATGCCCCTGCCGAGGGGTGCTCCGGCTGGAGGTGTGTCCCGAACGGCGGGGTTGCCTAGACTGGCAGTGAGTTGCCCGGTGAGGAGATGCCTGGCGGGGGGCGGCTCGGGCTAAGCGTGGGTGCTCTGCTGCGAGGATGTGTCTTGCTGGGAGGGTTCCCCTGATGGGGGAGGTGCTGCAGTTGTGGCGATGCCAACTTGAGGGGTGCCCCAGTTAGGGGGTGTGCTCTCTCTGGTTATGCTGCCCAGGTATCCACAAGCCAAGGCCTTAGAAGCAGACCAAGTAGCCTTCCCTGGACAGCGTCCCCAGCACCACAGAAACGATCTTAGGCTACACGCCCCGCTATGGTCAGGCCTCCTTGTCCCAGCCCCAAGACCCCAAACGAGAAGCATGGACTGAATTCGAGGCTTCTGGATGGTCCCGTGAACCGAGGGGATGGGTACTGTTCTGAGGAAGAACTGAGCCTCGAAGGTCAATCTGGGTGAGACCTGAGTGTCATTGGTGAGTCGGACTCCAGAGGCAGAGGTTGCAGTGAGCCAAGATCGCACACTGCACTCCAGCCTGGGCTATAGAGCGAGACTCTGTCTCAAAAAAAAAATGAAGAAAAATCCTTTACCAAGCAAACATCCGCCCTACGTGAATGTGTCGGAAGCAAGCTTCAGGCAGCTTTTTCACTCCCATTTTGCAGTCAGCTGCTGCCCTTGTGTGCCACTGACCACTTATGTCAAGGTGCTGCTCTCACCACGTGACATGTTAACACTGCAAACTTCAGGTCAGTCCTGAGAGGCAGGCACTGTTCTTACCCATATTTTACAAGGGACTGAACTGAGGCAAGGCAGTGGTGAGAGGCAGAGATAGGATCCAAGCCCAGGAACGTCTTCCTTTCAACCACAGACCGCACTGCTTCCAGCAGGCACTTCACTGATTGTCCCGCTTGCGGCACACTTTCTGCTGTTCAATATTCATACTGCCCGTCCCACAATTAGTAAAATTTTAGCCAAGTACAGGACTGCCTGGCTAAAGATGACATTTCCTACGGGAAGGGGACAGGTCAGGGACATTAAGTGACAATCCGCTTCCCAGTCTGTCCCTCAAAAGTCCTACCATTAGGTTGGGCAGTGGTGAAAGCTGTAACAGCCACCTGGGAGCCAGGGATGGGAGCCACTATATAGGAATGACAGCTGTGCCACAAGGTCAGGATCTGCCCCCTCTGGACTGTTCAAGAAATAAACTGTGATGCTATGAGGGTGGGGGTCTGTCCCCTACAGTCCTATGAGTTTTTTGTGGGGTTTTTTTGGATTTTTATTTTTAATTTTTTTTTTTTTTTTTTTTTGAGATGCTGTCTTGCTCTGTTGCGCAGGCTGGAGTGCAGTAGAATGATCTTGGCTCACTGCAACCTCTGCCTCCCAGGTTCAAGCAATTCTCCTGCCTCAGCCTCCCGAGTAGCTAGGACTATAGGTGTGTGCCACCACACCTGGCTAATTTTCATATTTTTCGTACAGACGAGTTTTCACCATATTCGTCAGGCTGATCTTGAACTTCTGACCTCATGATCCACCCACCTTGGCCTCCCAAAGTGCTGGGATTACAGGCATGAGCCACCACACCTGGCTATTTTTATTTTTTGAGGCATGGTCTCACCCTGTTGCCCAGGCTGGAGTACAGTGGCATGATCTCAGCTCATTGCAACCTCTGCCTCCCAGGTTCAAGTGATTCTCCAACCTCAGCCTCCCAGGTAGCTGGGATTACAGGCATGTGCCACGATGCCCAGCTATTTTTTTTTTTTTTTTTTTTTTTTTGAATTTTTAGTACAGATGGAGTTTCACTATATTGGCCAGGCTGATCTGGAACTCCTGACCTCAAGTGATCTGCCTGCCTTAGCCTCCCAAAGTGCTGGGATTACAGGCGGGAGCCAGTGTGCCTGGCCTAGTAACTGACAAACCTAGCCACAGCCACCCCTTCGTCCTACAGAACTGGAATTTGAACCCAGAGTCCTTCACCCCACCACCACCTCCATTGTTTCTGGAAGCGCCCTCCAGGCAGGCCAGACATTCCTCCCTTGGGGTTGGAATATCTGTGGGATGCCCCTTTGGGAAATGCTGCTCCACAGAATCCTGCCTTTCAGGCTTTAGAGATGTGGGCCAGGAGAAGCAGCCTCTCAGAGCCAGGCCTGGCAGTGGTGCCAGCAGGGACCGAGGCCTAGGGAGAGCCGGGTCTCCCCTCGGAGGGACCTGGGCAAGCCCCTCACCATGTCTGCAGGTTTCTCAGCGTGGGAAGTCCACACAGCGCCGCCAGGTAACATGGGCACAGAAATGCAAAGAAGCCGAGGCCCAAACATTTTAACCAAACGCCAAGGCTGCGTGAGGCCCCCATGCACAAGAGCTCAGAGGGTGCATCCTTTGGCGGCTCTGGAAGGCCCAGTGCCAGCTCCTGTCCTCTGTTAAAAGGAACCAGCCCCACAGCTCCACCTGGGCTGGGCCCACACACGGCACCCCAAACACAACCCCAGGGTAGTAGGGGGTCCCGGAGGAACGGGGTGCACCCTGGCAGGAGCCAAGGTTGGGGTTGGAGTCAGGCCCCGCCGTAGGCTGGAGGGCACCCAAGGCAAGGCCGGCGAGGCCCAGCTCTACAAATCAAGTGTTTTTTATTTACAGAAGTCCTCTCTCCAGGTTCCAGCTCCCTGCCACCCCCACCCCAGCCCCAGGGAGAAGAGGTGGACGCCAGGGGAGCTGGCAGAGGCTGGGCTGGTCCTGAGTGGCCAGGCCAGGCCGGGAGAGAAGGCACGAGGCCCTGGGTGCCCCAGTCCCAGAGCAGAGGCCAGGCCTGCCTGGAGAAGGCAGCACGGGGTCAGCTCTCAGGGGTTAGGCTGGGGTCCACGCCGCCGCAGCTCTGCTCATAGGATGGTGGGGCCTCTGCAGGGAGAAAGCAGGGTCTGCATGGGGCTCCTGGCGTCCCCTCCCTGCCAGCCCTGGCCCTCAACTCACCATAGGGGTAGCCCCATGAGCTGTACTCTGGAGGAAGAATCAAGGTACTAGTGGTGGGCACTGGCCCCCCGGAGCCCTCTGCAAAGTAGGGGACAGTGGCACCTGTTGAAATGCACAAGGGAGGGCGCAGCGGGTGTGGGGCAGGGCTGCCATCCTGAGGACCGGGCTCAGGGGCTCCAGGCACAGAACCCAAGGTGCCCAGTGGGGGCTGCTGCTGCGAGTGGCTCTTGGTGGAAAGGGAGACTGGGTCCAAGAAGTGGGGGCCACCAACCGCAGCCTCCGCCTCCTCCTGGGGTGGTGCAGAAGGTACCACCAGGGCTGGGACCCCGGGAGGCAGCCCCAGGCCAGGCCCGGGGCTCAGTGGGGCATGATTCACAGCAATATTGCCAATGAAGACCGGGAGGGTCACTGTAGCTTCTGGCGCCTTCAGAGAGACCTGGACAGGATTGAGGTGGGGCATGAAGGGCCACGGCCAAGGCCACCAGACCTCAGGCCACCCAGCCCCCAGCAGCACCAAACCTGTAGGTAGTAGTCAATGTGGATGAGGCTGCAGCCTGGCAGGGCTGACTGGGGCAAGGCGGGCACCAGGATCTGCTCATGCCACTGTGCCCGCCGCCAGGCCTTGATGCCTGCACCTTCCACCTCGGCAATGGTCCGCACATCATGGATCCAGCGCTTGGCCTTATAGGACACTTTCTGGGGAAGGACCAGCCTGTGAGCCAGGGCAGGCTGCCAGCCCACCCCAGGAGGCCAATCCAGGCAACTGCTGGGAGCTCTGACCTGCAGCAGGCTGGCCACCACAGGGCTGGTGTCCTTGCCCGACTGGTTCTCAATGTCGGCATGCAGCCGCAGCGCCTGCCCCACCACATAGCCACGGAGGTCAGTGCTGGCTGTGAGGACCACGCTGCCTGTCTTCACCAGCTTGTAGGAGAACTTCTTGGTGGCAGAGGCCACATTGGGTTGCTTGGGGGGAGGGTCAGGGAGGGGCTTAGCAGGTGTGGGCAGACTGGATCCCTGTGGCATTGGGACAAGCCCCTCAGCCCTGCCATGCCCTGCCCCTGGACATCAGCAGTCAGCTGAGGGCAGAGAGACCACTGTCTCCAGACCCTGGCCCCCCTCACCTGAGCTGGGGACAGGACACTGGGATGAAGCAGTGCCTGCCCGGCACCTCCCCAGCCCCCATGAGGGTGGGGACCACCAAGGAGGCCACTGCGCCATCCTCACCTCAATGTCTGGGATGCTGTTCAGATTCAGGGGGCTCAAGATATAGAACACGAGGCTGCACTTGTGATCCTTGGAAAACCGTGGCGTGTGGATGGTGGCCCTCACCTGGTGCACGATCTTCCCAAAAGGACCCTCAAAGGATGTAGGTGCTGTGGCTGGTGAGAGAGCAGGCGTTGGCACCTGGCTGCCTCCCACCCTGCAGAGCCCACCTCCCAGGACCAGTCGCTCATCACCAGGCCTGTCCAGGCTGGGCTCTCACCAGGAAGCAGGAACTGGAAGGGGAAGCTGTGCTCTCCAGCGGGCAGGCTCCCTGCAGAGACAGGAGGGAGGTGGGGGGCGGTGGGGACAGGCCTCAAGAGGGCCAGGATAGGAATGGGCACTGCAGCTGGCCGCTGGGTCTCCCTGTCTCTGTCACCAGCACCACAGCAGCACAGGGCTGTGGCCTGGGTGAAGACTGAGGATAAGAGTTTGGCTTGAACAGGACAATGCTTTGGGGATGAGGCAAGGGTGAAACCGCTGTGCCAGGGGTCAGAGCCCACCCAAATCCAGCACAAGGAGAAGGTGGCCCTTTCACCACCCAGCCCAAGAGAAAACTATCAGGGACCACAACCCTGGGAGAAGATGGGCCACTGCAGGCTCCAAGAGGCAGATTAGTAAAGGGGGAGGACACACAGGCCCCACTCCAAGGAAGGGCTGTCCCGGGGGTCACCGCTTGGGACCAGGTTGGGGACTGGCTCCCACTTACCCTTGTCCGCCAGTGACAGGGAACTGTTGAAGTAACTCTCCTCCACCACCCAGGCTGCATCATTGGCCTTGTTGGAGACCCCGCAGGAGCCTGTGCAGGTGACCCGGATGGCTGCAAAGAGGAAGTCTGTGTGAGCCCCAACCAGCCTACGGCCCAGGCTCCTGTTTGCTGCCGGCACAGGAATTCAAGCAGGAACAGGGTCAGGTGCACCTGGGGCCAAGCAGCCCAACCTGGGCAGGGTCCTGGGAGGGCCGATGAGCAAGCAGCAGCCTGTGCCTCTTCAGAAGACACCTCCTGCCGTAAGTCTTAGGGGTCTCCAAGAGAGCTAAGCTGGCAAGGGGACTGACCAGGACAAAACGATGTCTGCCCTGCAGTCCAGAGCAGGAGGGCCCCAACACTCATCCAGATGACGCCTGGGTAATCCCCAAAATTGATAACCTTGGCTCCCAGCCAGACCTGTGGAAACCCAGCTGCCTACAGGGGATGCTTGGGACATGCCAAGGGACACATCTTGGTGCTGCCTCGTAGACAAGTCAGTTAGGCAGGGATGCACACCTCCACGTCCAGGAAGCTAACTGCCAGCCATCATACTGCAGGAATGTGGCCAGACCCGCCTGGGCAGACACAGTGTTCCACAGTCCACACACCATTGGGTGGGGCCCCTACTTCCTGGGCCAGCACTGCCCGGTGGGGCTGACTTTCTGCATCAGGAGATGGCTTGGTCCTCTCTGGCTTCCCCAGTGGGAGTGCCCAGACCTGGGAGTGCCCAGACCAGGAACTGCTTAAGGCAGAGGTTGCCACTGTTCTGTGGCCAGAAAAAATTCCTCAGCCCAACAGATGTGTGTCCAGAACCATTATGGTCAGAAGATCATGGCTGGACAACCAGGTCCAGCAGGAGCTGGTCACAAGGGATACAGACAGCAGAAGCAGACACAGCACAAGACCCAGGTGGGCAAGGGTTGAGGGGAGCCCACAGCAGTTCACCTGAAGCTCCAGCCCCTCTTCTCCCTGCAGAGTTGAGTCAGTGACAAAGAGCCACCTCCCTACCTGGTCCTGGTGGGGGTCACATGAGGGGAAGTGACTCAGACTCTGACACCTGCTGAGGGAGCAGACAGGGAGAAGCACCAGTGTCTGGAGCACCTGGGGTCAGCCATACCTTCCTTACCTGTGGCCCAGGCCTTCTGCGGGACACCCAGAGCAACAGACTTCCTCTCACAGCCCTTGGCTCAGTCACAGTCCCACGTGGCTCTCCATGTGTATCTTGCCCTCCCCACTGGCAGCTGCCAGGCCAGTCCCCCATCCCTGAGGGTGGCCCTTGCTTCCTGCTGCATGCCCTCTTCTCCCTGGGCACCCCCAGAGCCTGGCCTCACCACCCAACCTGGGTGTTTTGATTTTTTTAAGAGGGTCTCCTGACGCCCAGCTTAGTGTGGAGTGGCATGATCTTGGCTCACTGTAGCCTCGACCTCCTGGGCTCAAGGGATTCACCCACCTCAGCCCCCCAAGTAGCTGGGACTACAGGCACATGCCACCACACCTGGCTATTTTTTTTGTTTTTTTGTTGTTTTTGCTTTTTTAAGACAGGGTTTCGCCTGTTGGCCAAGCTGGTCTCAAACTCCTGACCTCAGGTGATCCCCCTGCCTCAGCCTCCCAAAATGCTGAAAGTACAGGTGTGAGTCACCACACCCAGCTCGGCCCTGATTTTGAATCCATGCCATTAGCCAGGCCCTCCTAGGGTCAGACCCCAAACACTACATGCTGGAAATTGGGAACAGCAGTGATTCTCCTGTGGAGCAGCACATGGGCGTGAGCAGGCACAGAGGAGCGTGTACATGGCTGAAGCAATGAGAGGACACCCGGGGGATTGGAAATACTGCTCAATTTTCACATTCCTGAAGGAACTACACATCCCCTCAAATCCCGCACATGCTGAGACCAGCCAGGCGAGGTGGCTCATGCCTGAAATCCTAGCACTCTGGGAGGCCGAGGCGGGTGGATCATTTGAGGTCAAGAGTTCGAGACCCCTCTGGCCAACATGGTGTGAAACCTCATCTCTACTAAAATTACAAAAATCAGCTGGGCATGGTGGCGCACGCCTGTAATCCCAGCTACTTGGAAGGCTGAGTCATGAGAATCACTTGAACTCAGGAGGCAGAGGTTGCAATGAGCCAAGAACACACAACTGCACTTTAGCCTGGGTGACAGAGCAAGTCTTCATCTCAAAAAAAATGCTGGGATCCACAGAGGATGGTGGAAAGGGAGCAGTGGTCCCCAGACTAACCCATATGCCAGCCAAGCACCCTCAAGTGATCCCAGTTGGTGGCACAGAGCTGAAGTTTCACCCTGCCCCCACTGTCCAGATTCCTAACCCACAATGCTATGAGCTATAATAAAACAGTTGTGTTGACTGTTTAGGAGTGGTGTGTGACTTGGGGTGACTGCTACTTTTACGGAGCATTGAATAACTGGAACAGATGTCCAACCTCACTAGAAATTAGGGAAAACCCAAATTATCTACCATTTCAATCCATCATATTGACACATATTAAATGTCTCAACACAGTTGGGCATAGTGGCTCATGCATGTAATCCCAACACTTTGGGTGGCCAAGGCAGGTGGATTGCTTGAGGCCAGGAGTGTGAGAGCAGCCTAGGTAACATGGTGAAACCTCGTCTCTACCAAAACTACAAAAGATTAGCTAGGTGTGGTGGCATGTGCCTGTGGTCCAGCTACTCAGGAGGCTGAGGTGGGAGGATCAATCACTGGAGCCCCGGAGGCAGAAGTTGCAGTGAGCCAAGATTGCACCACTGCATTCCAGTCTGGGTGACAGAGTGAGACTTCATCTCAAATAAAATAAATGTCTCACCAGGCACAGTAGCTCAGGCTTGTAATCCCAGCAATTTGTGAGGCCAAGGCGGGTGGATGACCTGAGGTCAGGAATTCAAGACCAGCCTGGCTGACTTGGTGAAACCCCATCTCAACTAAAAATACAAAAATTAGCCAGGCATGGTGTGTGTGGGGGGCGGGGGGGAGGTGTGGGTGCCTGTAATCCCAGCTACTCAGGAGGCTAATGCTGGAGAATCACTCGAACCTGGGAAGTGGAGATAGCACTCCAGCCTGGGCAACAAGAGCGAAACTTCGTCTCAAAATAAATAAATAAATAAATGTCACAACACATTGGAGAGGAGGCAGAAAACAAACACCCCTTAAACCAGTCAAACTGCAGATAGGTATGGGTCCTGGCAGAGTGGCACAGATCTACTGTAATTTTTCTTGTGCATACCAGCAGACCCAGAATTCCACTTAGAATCTCATGCTATTTAACCAGGAGCCTCACACACCACTGCTCATACTAGCAAGGCATCGCTAAAACCATCATGGGACACCTGACTTCACAAAAGCAAACAGTATCCAACTGACCCTGGGGTCATCCTACATGGCCAGGCTCTGCGATCTTCCCAACACCCATGCAGAGAGCCCCGTTTTGCACATACCCCAAGGCTGTTTTGGATGACTTTGCCAGAGTGAGCAGCCTCCAACCACTGTCCAAAGTGAAACCTGTCCTGAACTGCCCATGCTCTCCTCAGAACACAGGAGGCACAGAACTCCCACACAGCTGCCAGCTGCTTCCTTGCCAAAACACCTGGAGCTGCTCCTCCGCCTCTCAGCAGCTGCTTCAGCTCAGGCTGGGTGAATTCCCCAGGAAGCCCATTCTCACCGGCCAGGCCAATGGCAGTGGCCATATTTCTCTCTTTTAAATCATCAAATCAGGCAGGGCCACAAGATGCAGTTCTGCCCACAGAGAAGTGAGAGCAGTGCATGGGGTCCATTGTGAGGGGTCTCCTTGCTGCTGGAGAAACATGTGCCCCCACTCCCTCTTCTTTCTAGCTGGCAGACTGCTTGTGATGGTAGCACAGGCTGAAGGGAACCAAGCCTTTTGCAACAGGAAAGCCTCCAGGCAGGGCTTGGCTGCAGGACTGAGTGGCTCAGCAGCAGTCACCTAGTCAGAGTGTGACTTCTTCGCCTTCTAGACTTGAAGGTTGCACGTCTTTGCAGGGGCCCTGCAGCCCCATCCCTCCCCGCTCGTGCAAATTTAAAAACCGTTTCCAGCTGGGCGCGGTGGCTCAAGCCTGTAATCCCAGCACTTTGGGAGGCCAAGGCAGGCAGATCGAGAGGTCAGGAGTTCAAGACCAGCCTGACCAACATGGTGAAACCCCATCTCTCCTAAAAATACAAAAATTAGCCACACATGGTGGCATGCACCTGTAATCCCAGCTACTCAAGAGGCTGAGGGAGGAGAATCGCTTGAACCCAGGAGGCAGAAGTTGCAGTAGGCTGAGATGCTGCCACTACAGTCCAGCCTGGGGGACCAAGTGTGACTGTCTCAAAAAAAAAAAAGTTTCCTGGCCGGGCGCGGTGAGTCATGCCTGTAATCCTAGCACTTTGGGGGGACTGAGGGGGTGGATTTGCCTGAGCTCAGGACTTTGAGACCAGCCTGGGCAACATGGTGAAACCTTGTCTCTACTAAAATACAAAAAATCAGCCGGGTGTAGCGGCGTGTGCCTGTAGTACCAGCTACTCAGGAGGCTGAGGCAGAACTGCTAGAACCTGGGAGGCGGAGGTTGCAGTGAGCCAAGATCGCGCCACTGCACTCCAGCCTGGGAGACAGAGTGAGACTCCATCTCTAAAAAAAAAAACGTTTCCTAAGTGTGTTCAAATGCACAACCAAGGACACACTGTTGGAGGCTGCGGGCTGCTTTCATTCTGAGGAAGATCAAGATTGCTTGAGTAAGCACTGGAACTTTCTTCTCGAGCTGGGACACCTCGCTGTTCAGCAGCCCTTTCCTTGCACCACCTGCACTTGGACCATGAAGACCCACCCACTCCTTGTCCTCATCTTCACCCCACAGGCCTCACGCCTGCCACAGAAGCTGTGACGTGTGAGCCACTCCTCTCTCCTGTTTCCAAGTCTGTATCATGAGAGTAACAACTGTACCACTTCCCAGGGTGCTGAGGGTGACTGAGGCTGGCCCGTGGGACATGGAGAATTGCATCGGGCCCACACACGAGCGCTCCAAGCGCCACTGTCAGCCCTGGTCGCCCATCCCAGTAGCAGCAGAACACCGGGTGGTCCTGTGTGAGCCCGAGCCCTGGACTGGGCCAGCCTGAGATACAGAAAACTGCTCCTTCCTAGGCTTCCCTATGCATCAGCCCTGGAGGCAGCCGGTGTCCTCATGTCTGGGTGCAGTCACCAACACTCATCACACAGAATCAGTGAGCAAGCCCTGGGGCCAGGCAGGCCTGCTATCCTCCTGGGGACAGAGGGCCTCCCTACTGGCAGGACTGACAAGCATCCTTTGAATGAGGAAAAGAAACCAGGATCATTCTGTTCCCATCCCTGGCAGGGCTGGGGAAAACCCCCAAGGGGCCTGAGCACAGCCCTCCACCACAGTTGCAGCAGCCTGAATCATCAGCTGTCTGGCCCATCAGGGCCCTTCTACTCCCCCGCTGATGACCTTCCTTTTTCTCCCTCACTCAGACCAGCCTCTGTGAGGTGGGACCATCAGCCAGGGCTCCCTCAGCTCCTGGGCCATCTGCCCAAAGTGCTGGCATTACAGGCTTGCACCGCGTTCATGCATCCACCCATCCGCCACGTCCATGCGGAGCCCAGGGGAGCCTGCCCACTCAGGCCAGTCACGCACCGCGAGGCCGTCCTTTCCCTCTGGTCAGCAATAGCCTTCTCGCCCCAGGCCGCCCCAGGGGAGGGACAACAGGGAGGGGTGCTCCCCTCAGCTAGGATCCAGCCCATCTCACCTCACACCTCACCTGTACCCAAGGGATGCGTGTGCTATCTCTGCCCTGCCACAGCCACACCTGCACCCCCCAGACCCCAAACTCAAGGTGCGAACAGAGAAACGGAGGCCGTGGGGTCATCCCAGGAAGTCCAACAGGCCCAGGAGCCTGACAGAAGCACCTACCACCTGGCTTCCTCCCGGTCCCCACAACCTCAGGCGGGGCAGGGGCGGGGGCAGGGCCACAGCACCACCACCTGCCGCAGGCGGTTGAGGATAGACGGAGGCTGTGTGTCCTCAGCAGGCACAGCGGTGCTGTCACCCACGCGGAGACCCAGCGGTTAAGGTCCAGCGGGAAACGCAGGGGCAGCGGCTGAGACCAAGCAGCCCAGGTGGTTCCCACAGGAAGCCGAGGTAGAGAAGACCCCGGCCGGGACGCGACACTCACAGCCCGGGGCCAGGCAGAGGCCTGCCCCGAGGCCCCGTGCTCGGAAGGCAGCCTCACCTCCAGGGCGCGCTGCCAGCGGCCACTGCAGCAACCCGATCCCCAGTCCCGGCGTCCGCCTCGGCAGGGGGCCGGCCCCGAGGCCTGCGAGCGGGGGACGGGGGCGCGGGGAGCCGTAGCAGGTGCCTGCGCCCTGCCAGGACCGCACGCCCGGGCCGGGAGCCGCTCTGCAATGGGCGCGCCGGCGGCGGGAGCCCGGGTGCGGGAAGGCGCCCGGCAGGTGCGAGAGGGGACGGGGGGGGTCGCAGGCCTGCGTGCGCCCCGCTCAGGGCGGCTCCACAGCTGACCCGCTTCAGGCCCCAGCCTCAGGCCCCGCCGGGACCCCGCCGCCCCCCGGCGAGAGGGCAGGAAGAGCAGACGCGGAAGGGCGGCGCCGCCCGCACCTCCCCGGCGCCGCCGAGCCCGCGCCCCAGCAGTCCCGGGCGACGGCGACAGCGACTCTGCGGCCCAACCCCCGGCCCCGCGACGGCAGCCGCTTCCGGGAGCCCGGGCTCCGCGCAGGTGCGGCCAACGGCCCTCCCCGAGGACCCGCGCCCACCTCGGAACGGCAGCGGCGCCCCCAGGCGCACATGCACGGTCCCGGCCAGAGGCTCCCCGGGGCTGTAGACGACGCGGCCGTGGCTCAGGCTGATCTGGAACAGCTGCACTCGCCCCATGCCGCGGCCTCGCCGGCCCGCCGCACAGTGACGCCTCCACCGGCCGCCAGCGGTCCCCGGCTCCGAGGCCCGGCCCCGCCTCCCATGCCCCGCCCCCCATGCCCCGCCCCATCCAGTCCCTCCCGGCCCGACCCCACCCACCCCCGGTCGCCCCATCGCACGCGGGCTGCAGCTCCAAGGCCCGACCCCGCCCCATTCCTTCGTGTGGCCCCGCCCCGCCAGGCCCCGCCCCCTCCGACCGCCCCACCCGCGCCGCCCCCGCCCTCCGGCCGCCCTTATCCATCCCGGGTCCGGGCCCCTGCCCCGCCCCGCTGGGTAGTGGCCGCGCTGCGTCCGGCGCCACTTAAGGGACTTGCGGCGCAGGCGTCCCCTGCGTGCCCCACCGAGGGAGTCACCGCTGCGCCTCTGTCAGGGGGCGGCGGCGGGGCCGAGGCGAGCTCAGGGGCTGCGGAGGGCTACCCGCTGCGCTCAGCTACGGGCGGAACCCACGCCTCCGCCCCCACGCTCCGCCCGCCCCTTCCAGCGGTCTCCATCCCCGCTAGTCGCGGAAAAACATCTCGGGGCCGCCCGGGCGTCCTGGGCCGGAGTGCTCCGCTGCCTAGCGCCTGCCCCGCCTCAACCCCCGGCTCCTTCCCCGCACCCTCTGCCTTCCCCGCACCTACCCCCGCGTCCCAGCACCTGCCCCGCCCCCGGCACCGCCCTCCCGCCTTCGGCCTTCCCCAAACCTGCACCCCTGCCCCCCCGCCGCACCTGTCCCACCTTCAGCACTTACCCCGCCCTCCGACACCTGCCCCGCCCCTCCCCATCTCCCCGCCTTCCCGTCTTCCCGGCACCTGCCCCCCCCCCCCCCCCCCCCCCCCCCCCCCCCGGGCGCCCGGGCGGGGGGGGGGCGGGGGGGGGGGGGGGGGGGGGGGGGGGGGGGGGGGGGGCCCGGCGGGGGGGGGGGGGGGGGGGGGGGGGGGGGGGGGGGGGGGGGGGGGGGGGGGGGGGGGGGGGGGGGGCGCCGGGGGGGGGGGACAGGGAGGCTCCTCCTCAGGCCGCACCTGGCCGAG
>CAUYQU010094051.1:0-53934 GCA_963574635.1 Cheracebus regulus | reverse complement strand
ACGTCCACTCAGAGACCCAATCTGAAAGTTGGCAATTACAAAGACGACAGGTGGATAAATCCACAAAAATGGGAAGAAACCAGTGCAAAAAGGCTGAGAACACCCAAAATCAGAATGCCTCTCCTCCTACAGGGGATCGCAGATCCTCATCAGCAAGAGAACAAGGCTGGACGGAGGATGAGTGTGATGAACTCACAGAATCAGGCTTCAGGAGGTGGATAATAAGAAACTTCTGTGAGCTCATCACACTCATCCTCCATCAAGCCTTGTTCTCTTGTTGATGAGGAGCTGCGATCCCCTGTAGGAGGAGAGGCATTCTGATTTCGGGTGTTCTCAGGCTTTTTGCACTGGTTTCTTCCCATTTTTGTGGATTTATCCACCTGTCGTCTTTGTAATTGCCGACTTTCAGATTGGGTCTCTCAGTGGATGTCCAGCTTGTTGGTGATGAAGTTTTTTCTGTTTCTTAGTTTTCCTTCAGTGGATGCCCCTTCTCCACAGAGCTGGGCCTTCCTGGGTTCAGCTGTGCTTGTTGTGAGACTCTCAGTCCTCGGCGCTTCCAATTGCTGTTTTTTTTTTTTTTTTTTTTTTCTGGGGATGAGGCCAGTTGAGCCTGACTAAAAGGGCACCCAGTCCCGTATACTCTGCACCAAGAAGTGCCGTGCTGGGGTGCTGGCAAAACAGCCGTGTCAGCCAAAAGAGTCGTGCTGGCGACTCGTGGGACTCCTCCGCTGGGAATCTCCTGGTCTGTGGGCAACAAAAGTTCATCTGAAAGTGCGGCGTCCACTCGCTCTCTGCGCTTTCACTGGGAGCTACAATCCTGAGCTGCTGCTAAGCGGCCATCTTGGATCTCTCTCCAAAGTGAATTTTTCTTGCTGTCTTCACTTCCTGTAGGATCACAGAACTTTTTGAGCCGAGTTACTGGTCTCGGTGGTGTCAGCTGGTACATCAAGTGCAGGGTCTGCAAAATATCTCAAGCACTGATGTTAGGTTTTCCCAGGAGCAATTCGAGGAGGTTCAGACTCTTGCGGCTAGAGGCTGCATGGACCCTAAACTGTAATTTATAATCTTGTAGCTAATTTGTTAGTCCTACAAAGGCAGACAGGTACCTAGGCAAGAAGGAGGGAAAGGCTATTATCAATTTTGGGAAAGGGCTATTATCAATTTTGTTTCAGAGTTAAAGTATAAACTAAATTCCCTCCCAAGGTTAGTTCTGCTTATGCCCAGGAATAAACAAAGGCAGCTTAAAGTTTAGAAGAAGGTGGAGTTCATTAGGTCCGTTATAATTTCCTCAGTTATAATTTTTGCAAAGGAGGTTTCACCGAGGGCAGTAGAGGCTGGCTGTGCTCAGCTGAATCCTTCAGCAATCGCCCTCAAAGAAATCCTTCTCGGCTGGTTGCAGTGGCTCACACCTGTAATCCCAGCACTTTGGGAGGCCAGGGCGGGCAGATTATGAGGTCAAGAGTTCAAGACCAGACTGGCCAACATGGTGAAACCCCGTCTCTACTAAAAATTACAAAAATTAGCTGGGCCTGGTGGCTCGTGCCTGTAATCCCAGCTACTTGGGAGGCTGAGGTAGGAGAATTGCTTGAACCGGGACCCGGGAGGCACAGGTTGCAATGAGCCAAGATTAGTGCCACTGCCCTCCAGCCTGGGCTACAGAGCGAGACTCCATCTCAAAAAAAAAAAAAAGTTTTTTTAAAAAGAAAGAAATCCTTCTCAGCCAGGCGTGGTGGCTCACGCCTGTAATCCCAGCACTTTGGGAGCCTGAGGTGGTCAGATCACAAGGTCAGGAGTTCAAGACTAGCCGGGCCAATATGGAGAAACCCCATTTCTACTAAAAATACAAAAATTAGCTGGGCGTGGTGGTGCACACCTGTAATCCCAGCTACTTAGGAGGCTGAGGCCAGAGAATCGTTTGAACCCAGGAGGCGGAGGTTGCAGTGAGCCAAGATGTGCCACTGACTCCAGCCTGGGCCACAAAATGAGACTCTGTCTCAAAAAAAAAAAAAAAAAAATCCTTCTCGCCAAATGATATCCCTTCTCTGGGGGCAGCACATGTCCCATTATTGGTGAATGAAAGGGGTATACACTCTTGGTCCTCTTTTCACAAAGGTCAGATATTGCCAAAGGGCCATCCCAATTCTGGGGCTTTCTGTGGATACTGAGGATTGCTGGAATCTCTCTGTGACTCCATCCCACATCACCGCAGAACTCCTCTGCCCAGCCCTGCTTCCTTCACTGCCTTTAAAGGGATGATCCCTACGGCACTCGCTCGTAACCCTCCTCCATTAGAATGTTTGTATGTTATATCTGTATGAATGTCTTACGTGTGTATGTGTGTATATAAGTATCTACACGAGGTATACATATGTACAATGTGTTCCCTACAGTGGATGCTGCATGTATGTATGTATGTATTACACACAATGTACACACACATATAATGCATTACATACGAGGATGCTGTAAGGCTTCAGGGCTCAATTCTCCAGCATCCCGGTTGAGGAATCACTGCCTGGGGTGTGTGCACACACTTTTCTGGTCTGGAAAGTCTATCTGAGGACTGTCCAGGAACTCACGCCCAGCACTCTGACTCGGATCTGCTGTCCTTGGGGCTCATCCTTGGGTGTTCCATAGCTCCTCCTTCCTGCACTTTTCCTCGGTGGCTCCCTCTGTCAGAGGCGTTTGAACTAGAGCAAGTCCATCTTATATAAGGGCTGGGTAAACTAAGGCTGAGACCTACTGGGCTGCATTCCCAGGAGGTTAGGCATTCGAAGTCACAGGATGAGACAGGAGATTGGCACAAGGTACAGGTCATAAGGACTTTGTTAATAAAACAGGCTGTGGTAAAGAAGCCGGCCAAAACTCACCAAAACTGAGGTCGTGATAAAAGTGACCTCTGGTCGTTCTCACTGGTCATTATACGTTAATTACAATGATTAGCATGCTAAGAGACACTCCCACCAGCACCGTGACAGTTTACAAAAGCCCTGGCAATATGAGGAATTTACCCTACATATTGGGTAGGACCAATATGTAGGGTAAAATGGGGAGGACCCTCAGTTCCTCCCCAAATGTAGGGTAAAATGGGGAGGACCCTCAGTTCCGGGAATTGCCAGTTCCTTTCCTGGAAAACTCATGAATAATCCACCCCTTGTTTCACATATAATCAAGAAATAGGCAACCAGCAGCCCTTGGGGGCTGCTCTGCCTATGGAGTAGCCATTCTTTTGCTCCTTTACTTTCTTAATAAACTTGCTTTCACTTTATGGATTTACCTCAAATTCTTTCTTGCATGAGATCCAAGAACGCTCTCTTGGGGTATGGATGGGGACCCCTTTCTGGTAATAGCTCCTCACCTGCTCTTCTGGCCCTTGCGCTCCTCCCTGCCTCCTTCCCAGCTGCTGCCCTAGGGACCTGGCTGCAGCATCCAGGCTGTCCGTCCAGGGTTCCCTAGCCACTCGTTCCTCTGGCTGACTGCAGGAGGGACTGTTTCTCTAACCCCAGGAGACCTTGCGGAGTTGGCGGAAAGGGACTGGCTCCCGATAGCATCAGCGAGAGAACTTCCCTCTGGAAACAAAACACACCCATTTCCACGGTGTGTCCTGCTTTTCCTACTCTGAAAGGCAGCAGCAACCCTGTCAGAGAACAGCAAAATGCATTCTCTGAACTTCTGCTGCTGCTAAGCATTTAATGCCCACCCTAGGTGGGCTTCACCGTCACCTAAGGACAAGATGAAAGAAGGTGCTTCAACAACTGACTTACGACCTAGATGTAAACAACTTGTTTGTTGAGCAGGAATTTCTGGTCCTTTGGGCTGGCCAAACTCCTGATTTCTATCCAGATGCTTAAATCATGGTCTTGGGGTGTTGAGTATCTTGACATTCCTAGATAAAAATCAGCTCAAGAAAAATGTCTTAAGGTAAAGAGAATGCTCAGAATTTCCACCTCTCTGACTATCTCATGGGAAAATAAATAGCCTAGATTAAATATGAAAAGGATATTTCCCCCAGTGTCGTGAGAGTCATCAGCGTGATCTCTTTCGGTTTTTGAAAAGTTGGTCAACTCACAGGGAACTATGCAAAGTGTTGCATGTCCTTGTATATTGGAAGTCAAAGTTGACAGTGCAGTCCAGGGAATGTGGTCCTTCCAGTGACTTAGCGGCTAATGACGTGCTGAGGGACACAGGCTGGAAGGCGTTGACCTGCTGTTGCGCTGAATATTGACAGCGGTCAGTGGACAGAGCTGAAAGCACAGCGCCGGGATGAATGACTCTTGCTCTGCAAACAGACATTGTTGATAAAAGGGAGGCAGAAACGCAAGGGGCTGACAGCTTTCATTAAATCCCAGAGCTGGAAGGGGCCTTTGTCCTGAGGGCACTGATGTTTAGTAACTTTCCCGAAGTCTGGCCAGAGACTTTGCAGCAGAGTCACGGTGAGAACGGGACCTCCCGCCTCGCCGTGTGGCGCCTAGCTCTGGATGTCAATCAGCCCCTAGTTATCAACGGCCAGTTGTGCCCAGGTAGGCTATAAAATGTCACAAAGGTCAAACAGGCCGTGGAGGAAGCGCAGCAGAGGCTCTCGTCCTTTTCTGGATTAACGCTCCTACTTCCTTGATTCGTGGCCTCTGGGAAGTAAGTCACCCAGGCAGAGGGAGGCTGTAGCCGACCTGGAGATGAAAGGAATGACTTCCAGGTCTCCCAAAGTGCTGGGATTACAGATGTGAGCCACCCAGGCTGGCCCCAGTTCAAATCTTAAATGCCATAAGTGCAGCTGTCCCGAGGGCCAGCAGAGAAATAGCTACACGAACCCAAACCAGAAGCAGCTAGGATCTGTCTGCTGGGCTGTGATTCATGCCAGCAGTGTAGGACGAGGACTCAGGAGGGTTGGGTTCTAGTCTGTTTCTGCTGCTTCCTCATCTGAGCAAGGTCTCTGCTCAGCTGGGCCCCATTCTCCCTCTGAAACCTGAGAAGAATCAGCTCTCTGGATGCCCAGGTCTTGGGCCTGCTATCCCTCAGATCCCTTCGTGTTCTGAGTCACAGAGGGGGCCTGAGCCCTGCGGATGGGGTTCCCAGGCTCAGTGTTCCCTGGCGTCTGGGGGCACTTGGCCAGTGGGAAGTCCTGATGGGAGACAGGAGTGTAAGAAGGTGGGAGCCCGGCCACTTCTCCCTTGGCTCTGGCTCCAACTCCAGCTGGGCAGGCCTGCCATGGCCCCAGTGTCTGCCATCTGACCCCAGCCCTTGGCCCAGCTGATGTCTCCTCTCACCTAGGGTGACAGTGGCTTCCTGCTCCTGTCTGTCTGCCAGCTCAGCTTCCCCACCTTCTATTCCTGGTGGAGCCCGGACAATAACAAGACCCTCCTCCCAGAGTCAGTGCTGGTCTCCTAGAGTCTTCTGTTCCCCGCTGTTTTCTCATTTGGAAATAAAGCTTTGTGCTTAGTGATCTTCAGTCGCTTTTCAAACATGAGAGCTTTGCTCCTGTAATGAGTCCTTTCGGGAAACGCAGCGGGGGTTAAATTCACCATTTAGTCCAGTGACTCTCAAACTTGCCTGAAGAGCTCATTAACAATGCAGGAATACAGGCTCCAAACCCCGGGGCCACAAAGCAGTCTCTGGGGCAAGGCCCAAGAATCTGATATTTACCAAGCATCTCAGGAGATTCTGGTGCAGGCATTCTGCTGCCCATTCTTTTTTTTTTTTTTTTTTTTTTTTTGTGTTTGGGTCTTGCTATGTCATTCAGGGGGGGGTGTTTTAGCGTGTGATCTCAGCTCACTGCAACCTCCGCCTCCCAATTCAAGTGATTCTCCTGCCTCAGCCTCCTGAGTAGCTGGAATTACAGGCATGTGCCCCCATGCCCAGCCAATTTTTGTATTTTTAGTAGAGATGGAGTTTCACTATGTCTGCCAGGCTGGTGTCAAACTCCTGACCTTGTGATCTGCCCGCCTCGGCCTCCCAAACTGCTGCGATTACAGGGTGAGCCGCCCGGCCTTGCTGCCCATTCTTACAGTGCCTGTGGCTCTGGTTTATTGGATAAACCTCAGAGGCTGCAGAAAGAGCTGGGTGCTTGGTCATGCCCTGTGGCTGGGTGGCACTGTGAAGTGTCAGCCACATTTTTTCTTAACCTTCCTCTGACTCTTGTACCCAGTAGGTGTTCTGAAGCAAACAGAATCCAAATCTGGCTGATGGGAGAACAGGACTTGTTTGTAGGCAATGGGATGACTCACAGAATCTCCAGAAGGGCTGGTGGGCCGGGCCCAGACGGTTCACAGCCACAGCCCATCTCAGCTGCAAAACAGCAGCCATCCTCCAGGGCACTCGACCCTGGTTCTGACCACTGCCCACTGGCTACACCAGAAGCCACCATTAGGGTAGAGATTTGATCCACAGTTAGCTGTTGCCACTGCCAGAGTTCTCTGCTCCCTTCATGATGAATTTCCAGTTCAAGATCAAGGCTACATGTAATGTGCTGGCCTCAAGCGAGGCTGGGGAAGTGAGTACCTGGCATTTTTAGCTTCTAGAAGCAGAAGAGGGCTTTTCTCACATGAAGACTTATAGGCGGGAAACTCTCTAAATATAGGGAGGGAGTTCAGCCTCAAGAACAAAAAGAAATGAAATTGTCTCTACTGGAACCTCGAGTCTCTTCCCCCCACTGCCTGTTCACCTTCCGGAGAGGAGGCTTCTGTGGCTCCGAGAGGAAGTTGTCACAGCAGAACCCGGGAACAGGGGATTACATTCTTGATTTTAAAGCTGTAATTTTTTTTGGCCCTGGACCCATATTAGAATCTCCTGGGAGATTTAAAAAAATACCCATCCCTGGCCTAGCACAAACCAACTGAATCAGAATCTCTGGAGCTGGGGCCTGGAGGCCAGGATGCTTTGTTCTAATCTCCCCAAGTGATACTCACGTGCATCAGGGCTGAGTCACCATAGTAAATTCTGAGAAGCTCTGACCCAGGTGTAAGACAGGCAGGAGGGTTTAGAATCACATGGGATTGGCAGCAGCATTTCCCCCACCCTCCTGGCACACTTGAGAGGGGTCCTGAGCTGGTGGAGAGGGGAGACCCAAGAAGGGGGAACAGGAGGGGGCATGCGGTGGGCCTGACCCTGCCCTCCTCAGGCTTGGCCCCAGGGCTGGGTAGGGGTTGGGGGAAACTTCAGATAAGCCCATGATTGAGGGCAGAGGGCCCTGTTTGGAGCTGATGGAAAGGCAGCCTGGGGTGGGCTTCCAGTTCTGCTTCTTCCCCAGGCACAGGGAGCCATCAAAGGCTTTTCCTCATGTGACTGAGCCACGCTCAGTCTGGATGCCAACATCAGCGGTCCGGGAGGCTCCTATGACCTGGAAGGAGGAATGTGGTAGGGGCCTCAGGACCGGTGGCCTGATGGGCGGGACTACAGGCTGTGGCCATTAAGACTCTGGAGCCAGAATGCAAGAGTTTGAATCCTAAACCCACCACTTCTAGGTCTGAGACTTGAGCAAATTACACAACCTCTCTGTGCCTCATTCTCCTCATCTGTGAAATGGGACTAATACTGTTGCCCTCCCCCAACTCCCCAGTAAGGTTGTTATGAAGGTTACCTGGGTGGGTATCTGTGAAGCACCAAGCACCATGTTCAAGAGACACATGGTTAGCTCTGGATGGGAGCATCCTACAGAAATACACACATGGGAGTGCAGATGTCTTTACGGATGCCAGCGCGGAGGGAACCAGATGCACCCCCCAGGCCCTAAGGTCAAAAATGCCCCAGAAGAGCTGCAACTCTATGGAGAAAGTGGGGAGCAGGAACACATGCATTATCTAATTTTATCATGAGTCAACTGAGAAACTTTTGAATTGGCAAGATTTTATTTTCTGTGACTAAGAGGAATGGGGGCTAAAGATAGAAACTAAGTCTAGCTCCAGAAAACTAAAGAAAGAGCCATCTTGCATACCTGAGTATATGGCTTAAACATAGGCATTCTCCACATTTCCTCCGGAGCTATAAATTTTCAGGAGACTTTCTTGGGTCATCACAAATGCAACATATCATTGGTATCTTAGTGCATTTTCTTCTGTTGCTATTAAGTTGGTGCAAAAGTAATTACATTTTTTGCCATCCTTTTAATTTAAAAGGATTTAATTTTTAATTTAAAAGGATGGCAAAAAATAGGCCGGGCACGGTGGCTCATGCCTGTAATCATAGCACTTTGGGAGGCCAAAGTGGGTGGATCATTTGAGGTCAGGAGTTCGAGACCAGCCTGGGTAACATGGTAAAACCCTGTCTCTACTAAAAATATAAAAATTAGCTGGGCGTGGTGGCAGGTGCCTGTAGTCCCAGCGACTCGGGAGGCTGAGGCAAGAAATTGCTCCAACTCAGGAGGTGGAGGAGTGCGCTGAGATCATGCCACTGCACTCCAGCCTGGGCTACAGAGTGAGACTCCATCTGAAAAAAGAAAAAAAAATATGACAAAAACTGCAATTACTTTTGAGCCAACCTAATGCAACTGACTACCTGAGACTGAGTAATTTATAGAGAAGAGGAACTTATTTCTTATAGTTATGGAGGCTGGGAGGTCTGAGGTCGAGGGGGCACACCTGGTGAGGTCCTTCTTGCTGGTCAATGCTCTGCAGACTCCAGCCGTGGTTCAAGATATCACATGCCGTGGGGGCTGTGCGTGCTAGCTCAGGTCTCTCTTCCCCTTCTTTTCAAGCCACCAGTCCCACTTCTGTGTAACCCCTCAATCCATTCATTCCTGATGAGTTGCCCGAGAGTCACCACCTTCCAGTACCGCCATATTGAAAATTAAGTTCAACGTAAGTTTTGGAGGGGACAGACATTCAAACCACAGCATTCTGGTGTAGGAAAATATTGTAGTTTGTTCACTGCCATGTTCTCTTAATAAAGCAAAAACTTATATGTGACTAAAATATCCAACCACAAGAGAATGTCTAAAAAAATTTCCAGTTTATGAATATGCAGCCTGTTAAAAATGATCATTTTAAAGAGTATATATAAACCTCAAAGTATTTGATGGTATACAGTTTTTTTTTTTTGAGACGGTCTTGCTCTATCCCCCAGGCTGGAGTGCAGTGACAGTCTTGGCTCACTACAACCTCTGCCTCCCAGTTTCAAGCAATTCTCCTGCCTCAGCCTCCTGAGTAGCTGGGATTACAGGTATGCGCCACCATGCCTGGCTAATTTTTGTGTTTTTAGTAGAGATGGGGTTTCACCACATTGATCAGGCTGGTCTCAAACTCCTGTCCTTGTGATCTGCCTGCCGTGGGCTCCCAAAATGCTGGGATTACAGGTGTGAGCCATTGTGCCTGACTGGGGATGGCATGTTTATTCTGTGCTGGCCCAGTTTTTTTTTTTTTTTTTTTTGAGATGGAGTTTCGCTCTTGTTGCCCAGGCTGGAGTGCAGGGGCACGGTCTTAGCTCATTGCAACCTCTGCCTCCTGTGGTTATTAAAGGGCCAGAGAAAGGCTCCTTTGAGGCTGAAACTGTCCAGTATCCTTTCTCTGGAGGTGGGTACATGACACAGAAAGGTGAGAAAATTGTATAGAACTTAATACACACCCATGCTCATGCCAATGAAGACAGTGAAATTGGGAAAAATCTGACAAAGATCAGGGGGTTGATGAAGGGTGGTAGCCTGTTTTGTGACACTGACATTGTGCTACAGTTTTGTGAAATGTTGCCAGTGGGGGGAACAGCCAAAGTATCTTTCCCACTGTGTGTGGATCTGCTCTTATCTCAATAAACTTTCAATTTAAAAAGCTATTAGTGGCCAGGCGTGGTGGCTCACGCCTATAATCCCAGCACTTTGGGAGGCCTCAGTGGGCAGATCATGAGGTCAGGAGATCAAGACCATCCTGGCCAACATGGTGAAACCCCCGTCTATACTACAAATACAAAAGATATTGGCTGGGTGTGATGGTGCACGCCTGTAGCCCCAGCTACTCGGGAGGCTGAGACCGGAGGATTGCTTGGACCCAGGAGGTGGGGATTGCAGTGAGCTGAGATTATGCCATTGCACTACAGCCTTGGCAACACTGTGAGACTGTCTCAAAAAAAAAAAAAAATACAAAAAATTAGCCAGGCGTGGTGACGCATGCTTGCAATCCCAGCTACTCTGGAGGCTGAGGCAGGAGAATTGCTTGAACCTGGGAGGTGGAGGTTGCAGTGAGCCGAGATTGTGCCATCGCACTCCAGCTTGGGCAAGAGCAAAACTCCATCTCAAAGGAAAAAAAGCTATTAGCAATAGCATATGTTGATATGTTTACATTTGCATAGCAAAATGTTTGACAGGGTGAAGGTCAGGCAGTTAGCAGTTACTTCTGAGGTATAGGATTGAAGGGGAATTCTTAATTTTATACACGTTGTGCTTAAATTTTTCCAAGGGTAATTTATTTTTGTAATTCACAACAAGGTTTGCGTAAAAAGTAAATAAACCATTTTGTATTCATAGCAAGGTTACTGGAATCTAGCCCAGTAGATTAATAACCGAGTCTAAGTTATGACAAGAACAACACGGCAGAGATTTCAATCGCAAACGAGGGCTTCCAGGTTCCTGGGATGCACCACACGCCTCCACCTGGGTTAGTGCCAGGTGGCTTCGGAGTAGCAGTCACAGCCAGCAGCAAGGGCTCAAAGGATGCTTGTATTTCCTGCGTGAGAAGTAGTCGCTTGTCTTCGTTCCTTCAATCTCACATCCCCGAAATCTTCCGGATTATTCGGTTATTTATTGGTTAAATCGGTGTACCTGTTTTTTTTGTCTCCTCAGTGTGTTTCGGGCTGTCAGCCTCTCCCCTCCCATGGCAGTCTTGCCCCAAACAACCTCATTCACCCCACCTGGGCCAGGCCCCTCACTTCTTCTAAACATCGCATTTCCTTTCACCCAGAGGCCCTTACTCAGGCAGTTCCCTCTGCTTGGATACTCTTACTATTCTTCAAAGCCAGCTCCTCTGTGAAGGACAGACCGCTCCTTCTGTCAGATTGTTCTCTCCTTTGAATTCCCACGAGCACTTCCAGCCTGCCTGGGTCTGTGAGACATAGCGGAGTGTCAAGTCTGCAGTGCATGTGGGTCCCTGGATGGAAACTCCAAGTGCTCCCCACTATCAGATCCATCCAGCTGGGCACTCCGAATATCTCCAGCTCTCCCTCTCTAGGACAACAAGGCGTTGTACAATGGGAAACGATGTGAATAAAATTGATTTATGTTTTGATTTTAAAGCATTTGATTTGTTGATTTAAAAAAATGACCTACACAAGAGCACAGCTTAACAAAGTGAAAAGGATCTCTTCTCTCTGGCTTTAGATAGATTTATTTCACACTGGCTCTAGACTGATCAGAAGGCATCGGGTGGAGACTGAAGTAGAGTAGAGAACACAGCCAGCATTCTTTCCAGGAAGTGGTTAGAGCCAAACCTCATGGGAACATTGATCTGATCCAATTTTTAACTAATTGATGAATTGCTGTTGATGGTCCATTCATTAAAGTGCACTCTTAGCACTGATGGAGTCATAAAACTGCCAAAGCCCAGCATGAGGGCGGGGGATGCCTTCCTGGAGGAAGTGGGCGGCCCTTGCACCTAGAGAGGGTTGGAATTGGTGCGGACAGAAAGCAGGACCTGGCCAGGCTGCTTTCCCAAAGACTGACACAGCGCAGGCAGGGAGGAGAAACCCCCGCCTGACTCTCAGTCCAATTGGATAAGGGATTTAGTATCCCTAAAGCCCTCTTCTGCAAATGGAGACGACAGTTCCACTGGACAGGATGAAATTACACAATGTATACAAATTGCTGCTGCAGAGCAGAGCGCATGGGGGTGTGAGAAAGGCTGCTTGTCACGATTGAATGTGGGATTGAGCTGACAAGGAAAATGCAGGGGTCAGGTCATGTCCACAGAGAGGTCTTCCGTGTTGTTCCCTGGCCTTGTAGAGAAGTACAGTTCATACAGACTTGTTTGGGGTTCAGATTATGCCCTGAAAAAGACATCCCTGTACTCGTCAGGAGAAGTTTGCTAAAAGGATGTTTCCTTCCTTCCCTCCCTCCCTCCCTCCTTCCCTCCTTTCTCTTTCTTTCTTTCTCTCTCTCTCTCTCTCTCTTTCTTTCTTTCCTTGAGACAGGGTTTCACTCTTGTTGCCCAGGCTGGAGTGCAGTGGCTCAATCTCAGCTCACAGCAACCTCCACCTCTCGGGTTCAAGCCATGCTCCCTCCTGTCATCACTTTCCAGTGAAGTGATGAGTGTGGAAATGCCCGGTGGTGTCTAGGAAAGGTGAGGCCAGCCTGGCCCGCTCCCCGCCTCATGTTGCCTACGGTGCTCAGAACCCTGCTCTGCCCCTTGGAGCGTACTCTCCAGAGTGTGATTTTGTATTCATTGCAGGCAGCCCCCTTCTTGGCCCCCAGTTTCCAGTTTCCTCACTGAGCATGAGCTCTGAGATGGGCCATTTTGGGCACAGCCTTGATCACTGCCTGGCCACAGGTGCTGTAGGAGTTCCTGTGGAATTGACAAATGCTGGTTCCCTTTCCATCCCACCCAAACACCGTGTACTGGCTGCTGGAACAATCATGTGTCAAGAGCACCGAGGACTCTTGCATGCCATCGGCCCATGCCCCTCACACGGTATCTCAGCACGCCCCCCACGGCTTGGTGGAGGAGGCGCTACTGCTCCCATTACGCACATAAGAAACCCAGGCCCTGGGGGCTTAAGTGAATTGCCCTACATCACACTATTTGTAAGTAAGAAAGCCAGGGTCCCTGGCCTATTCCAGACGGAGGTCAAGCTCACGACCTCCAAATCACTCGTCTCCCCAGCTTGAATCCTGTTCTCCCTACCTTAGGTTGCCCATCGAAGTGTCATCTTCTCTGGAGCTGACCTGATGAGGGTGTGGGGAGCCCACTGGTGGGGCTGTGCTACTGGGGGACAGGAAGGAGCTGGTCGGCCCTGTCCAGGTTCACACAGAGCCCAGAGCCGCTGCACCCACCAGGGTCCCCCCAACCAGGGGCTGCCCTGAATGGGAAAGTGGCTGGGGGTTTTGTCCGATTATCGTCATCTGCTCTTTACAGGCAGGCACTTGTCCTGGGTTGCTCTTCCCGATGGTGGCTTGGCTCGACCATCCCCCAGACAAGAGTGGTGTAAACAACTGGGAAACCCCCAAATGTCCTAGTCAGGCGATCAGTAGAGCTGCAGGAGCAGCCGCCGAGGTGGGCACAGGCCCCAGGACCCCAGGACTCCCCAGCCTGGCTGGCAGCAGTTGCAAGCCTGGTGCTTGCTGGAGCCAGGGTGAGCCCCTGACCCTCCCCTGTCCCTGCTCTTGGTGTCACCTGAGGGGCTGTGTGGGGACTGTCATTGCAGCCAGTGCAGCCAGCAGCCTCGCAGATCAGGTGCTTAAAGGCCAGGTAGCCTGGGTTGTGTGCAACAGGAATACGTGGGAAGTCCCCGTTTCCAAGTCACCTCCCCATGCAATGGCGACTCTCGCTGACTGTCGGAGGAGCAGAGTTAGTCATTTTGCATTCATTTTGTGCCAAGGAGGACTGCTCTGGGCCGTGGCTCTGCTGGGCATGAGCCGCAGTGTTGGCAGCACGTGTTCATGCCTTGGTTCGTGCGTTGAATGGCTGATCACTAGCTGTGTGGTCTTGGACATCTTACCTAATTTCTTCACCTGTAAAAGGAGGATATTAAAGGTACCAACCACATAAGGCTATAAAATTGTGATAATGTGATAATGCTTGTAAAGTGCCAGCACAATGCCTGGCACGTAGTCAGCACTTGGGAAATCTTTGTGATGATCAAGCACTTGCTGACCACTTCTGAGTGCCAGGGCCTGCAGGTGCCAGGGAAACAAAGGAGGGAGATGAGTGGATCCGTGTCTCGCTCTATCACCAGGCTGTAGTGCAATGGCATGATCTCAGCTCACTGCAACCTCCGACTCCTGGGTTCAAGCAATTCTCCTGCCTCAGCCTCCCAAGTAGCTGGGATTATAGGCATGCGCCACCATGCCAGCTAATTTTTGTATTTTTAGTAGAGGTGGGTTTTCGCCACATTGACCAGGATGGTCTTGACCTCTTGACCTCATGATTCACCTGCCTCAGTCTCCTAAAGTGCTGGGATTACAGACGTGAGCCACCGTGCCCGGCCGGATCCCTGCTTTTAATGGGTTCCCTGAGTAACGGCAGAGGCAGGCATGGAACCCCCTCACTGTAGCAAAGTGATAAGTGCTGCAAGGGACCATGAAGGAAGGAGGAACCAGCTGCCAGGAAAGGTCAGGAAGCCCCAAGAGATGGTGACAAGCAGCTGAGACTCCACAGTGCGCTGGTGGAGGCACCTGGAGAATGGAGCTCAGACAGAAGTGGCTTCCCCCCGCCCCTAGGCTGGCTTGGCGAGGGGAAAGGAACTCAGGGCAGCAGCCAGAACTGAACTCCGCTGCCAAAATGGTGGCGGCAAAACAAGGCTTCTCAAGACAAGATCCAGGGGATGTGGCTGGTGGGTCCCAGAAGAGTCACTGAGCAGGAGTGCAGGGCCGGGACAGAAGAGCAGAAAACTCAAGAAGAACACAGCAGGGTTCCCACATCACCACCTGAGGCAGGGGCCTTGTCTGTGGCTTGGGGTACCTGCTTTGCAGGGGGCAGGTGAGCACACAGCTGCTTTTAAAGGACGAGGGACAGGGTAGGCCAGTAGAGGAAGAGGTAAGGACAAGAAGCAAAGGAACCCCTGAAAATCAGAAGCCACCATGGAAAAGTAGGCAAAGGATATGGACAGGTAATTTATAGATTTCCCCAATCAAACACGCATATCAAGATATGCCCAAATTAGTAATCAGAGAACTCTATTGTACATTAAGACAATAATGAAGTCTTATCTTAAGTCCACTCCACTGAAAACACTTGGAAACTTGCATATTGATGAGCATGGATGGGAGGAAATAAAGGAAGTGCCTTGACCTTCCAGTGCGAAGGTAGTGGCACGTCTGAAGGGCAGCTGTGAAATCAAGCGCAGCTGTGAAATCAAGCACATGTTTACCCTGAGACCCAGTTGTTCTACTCCTGGGAATGGTTCTCAAAGAAATTCTCACCTAAGAGGCAAATACAAATTCGTGCCCTGCAGCTTTGTTTGAGATGGTGGCAATTTAAAAGCAATCCAGGAGAACAGATGCATGAAATGGTTTTAATCCATACCTTGGAGAACCACACAGCAATGAGAATTAAATGAATTGCATGAAGAGCAAAAGCAATGTGTCCTCAACTAAATAGTGTTTAGAGAAAATGGTCAAAAAGAATGTAATATATAAAACAACACTATTTATAGGTATTAAAACACCTGCAAAAACTCGGTATTTCACGAGACCCAAATGAAGGATACACATTACACATGTAAACATTATTGCCTTTGGGAAGAAGGGAAATGGGAGTGGTCCGCAGAAATAAAATAGATAACATCGATTATTAAAAAGATGAGGGATGGGAACTTTCACGGAGCAATGACGGTGTTGAGGAATATAAGTAACTCAGCCTCATGCACCTGAAGAATAAAGAAAAAGATGAAAAATCATGATGTGTTTGGGAGACTTTGGTGCCGGCCGTCCAAGCACAGCATGGGTGGGAAGGTGTAGGGTGAGACTGCAGGGGAGGCGGGGGTCATTGCAGGTTGTGAGTGGCAGGTCACAAGGGGCAACTGACATTCTTACATTGTTGAATGATGCCATCCGATGTGGAGGATGGACGAGAGCGGGAGCCCAGTTCCAGCACTGTTGCCATGATCAAGGTCGGGGTTGGCAAGCTTTCTCTGGCAAGGCCCAGAGAGCCAATGTTTGGCCTAAGACAGTGGCCTGTGGGTCTTGGTGCAGAGTATTGGGTCTGGCTGGTGGCAATCGGAAGAGGAGAGATGGGACCAGGCAGGAACGCTGCTGGGGGATAGAATTGGCTGGACTTGGGAGATGGGGAGGAGGTGGTGATGCTCAGGTTTTGGGGAAATAGGATGGTGAGTGGTTCAGCGAGGTGTCAATCAGGACAGGAAATCCAGGAGGAGAAGTGGGCCTCGAGGGCAAGTGTTCATTTCTAGACTTGCTGCACGTGAACACCTGTGCGGCTTCTGAGAGCTGTTCAGTGATGAGACCCATAGTCAACGCTGGAGACCAGATTCAGGGTCGGCTGCAAACGCAGTCAGGGAGAGTGGCACACACGTGGCTGGTGCCCACCAGTGTCTGTTCCCAGTTCCTCCATCCCAGATTGGGTGGCTTTGTGCCTGAGGGGAGCCTGCCCCACTCCTATTGGAGAGGGCCCTGTTTGATGGGGCCGTTGCATTCCCCACGGTCATTGGTTTGGCACTGGGCATATGGCCCACGAGATCTGATCAAGGTGAATGTCAGGACTCTCGCTCAAAATCCAGGCCCAGGAGGGTGTTTTCTTTCTTTTTTGCTCTCTCTGATTATGGTCGTCTGTGGGTGTGAAGTCTGAAATCGCCATCAGGTTGCCCTCTTGCTACCAGGCACGTGTGAAGCCAGCCCCCGAAGGAGGGCAGAGCGGAGGGTAGGGTTCCTGTCTCTCTCAGCCTTTGGAGGCGTGGAGAGAAGAGCTGAACTGGTGGGTGCCTGGAAGCGCTTGGAAAGCGCTGCCCATCAAAGCCCAGTGCTCCCGCTGGCTCAGGCCTCCCATTTTATTTCTAAATAGGATAGCTACAAAGATTCTTTTTTAAGAGCCACATACCTACGTACCACCGTCACAATGTGCCCATAAGGAAATTCCTCGTGGACTGCGAAATTCTAAAGCAGTTCTGTTGAGTTTCACCCTGGCAATGTAAATTGCTAGCTTATCTTCCCAGGGGCAGGCGAAGGACAGAACTCACCTGAGGCCGACGAGTATCTGCTTGCTTCCTCTCCCCTACTTTTAAATAAAAATGCAGGTTCACCGAGTCAGACTCAGGCCTAAGTGACTATTCCTCCACCCCACTGCCCATGCCATGTAAATCGTGTATTCAGTGAAGGGCTGATCAAAGACCCAAAATAACCTTTTGTTTCTTATCTACCTATGACCTGGAAGTCCCCCCAACTTCTAATTGTTCTGCCTGACGGGAGTGGAGTGAGCCAATATTCATCTTACGCATACTGATTGATGTCTCATGTCTCCCTAAAAGTATAAAAGCACTTTTAGGGAGTGTGCCTGGTGCCCCGACCACGTGGGCACATGTCTCCGGGGCCTCCTGAGGTTGTATCATGGGCACATCTTTAACATTGGCAAAATAAACATTCTAAATTGATTGGGCATCTCAGATGCTTTTAGGTTCACTGTGCGTGTGTGCGTGTGTGGTGTGTGTGGGGGGGATGTGTGATTGTGGGTGGGGGGTGTGTGTGTGTGGTGTGTGTGTGTGGTGTGTGTGTGGTATGTGTGTGTGGGGTGTATGTGGGGGTGTGTGTGGGGTGTGTGTGTGGTGGGTGTATGTGGGGTGTGTGTGGGGTGTGTGTGTGGGGTGTATGTGTGGAGTGTGTGTGTGGGGTGTGTATGGTGTATGTGTGTGGGGTGTGTGTGCGTTGGGTGTGTGTGTGGGGTGTGTGTGTGGGGTGTGTGTGGGGTGTGTGTGTGTGGGGTGGGTTTATGTGGGGTGTGTGTGTGGGGTGTATATGGGGTGTATGTGGGTGGGGTGTGTGTGGGGTGTGTGTGGGGTGTGTGAGGTGTATGTGGGGTGGGTGTGGTAGGTGTATGTGGGGTGTGTATGTGGGGTGTGTGGGGTGTGGGGTGCTATGCAATTTATCATGTGTAGATTTCTGTAATCATTGTTATTTTTTGGTCTATGGGTTCAGTAATGGTGTCTTAGGGACAGCTTTGCTTTTTGTTTTGTTTTTTGAGATGGAGTGTCTTTCTGTGGCCCAGGCTGGAGTGCAGTGGTATCTCGGCTCACTGTAACCTCTGCCTTTGGGTTCAAGAAATACTCTTGCCTCAGCCTCCCGAGTAGCTGGAATTACAGGTGAGCAGCACTACGTCCAGTTAATTTTTTGTATTTTTAGTACAGATGGGGTTTCACCATGTTGGTCAAGCTGGTCTTGAACTCCTGACCTCAAGTGATCTGCCAGCTTCAGCCTCCCAAAGTGCTGGGATTACAGGCTGAGCTACCACGCCTGGACTTAGGGGTGTCTTTGATAGATGCTTAAGGCCATGGACTTGGATGGGGTTTCCCAGGAGAAGGTGCCGAGAGAAAAGGAGGCGGCTTGGGTGGAATGCCAGACGGAAGAGGGACTTTGCTCTGGCCCCTGGAAGAAGCTTCGTGGAGGAGAAGTGTCTGTGAGGGGAGGGACAAGACAGCCAGGTGGTCTGGGCCTGCCCGGCCCTGCTCTGGGACCCTCTGCCCTGGGCTTTCCAGACAGAACCATTTTCAAATCCTCTGCTCGTGGCTCCCCGACGCTGTCAGCCCCAGAATGCCAGCCTTTAGGTGCCTAAACTACACTTCCTAGAAAGCCGTGTGCCTCTGGAATGTTTTGCTAGGTCATGTGTACTGACTTTGGGCTGGGAAAATGAAGCTATATTTGTAAACTATGTCAGTAAGATTGAACACCTGTAGCCACGCTTGCTGGAGGGACCCGAAGGCACCAGGCTAGACACAGGGCCTTTTTGCACCCCAGCACAGGGCCTGGCACCCAAGCCTCGCTCCGTGTGGAAGCTCTGTTGTTTGTGGTCAAATGCCACACTTTTGGCATCTTTTTTTTTCAACGAGAGAGCACAGCTGTGCGGCGTCTCCCGAGAGCCTTGGGTGGAGAGTGAACTCCTGCTAAAAAAGGGAAAACGCTTTTCTCCAAGGAGGGGAGAGGTGCCCTATTTCTGGAGTAAAAATTACATGCTCTATCTATTTTTGTTCAGTCGTTTGAGCATGAGTTCCTCTGTCTGTGAACTCTGAGTTTGAGGATTCTGCCGGTCACAGCCCCAGACACACGCCTGGTGGAAAATGCCCCCGTCATTCGCGGGCACAGGCGGCTCCGGGAACGATGCGGCAGCGCCACCTGGTGGTAAACGTCGGTGCTGCGCCCGGGGGAAGGCTGATGCCCTCCTTAGGAGAGGCCCTGCTTGGTTACCCCGCCCTCTTTCCCCCTCACCTCCCAAACGCACGCGGCTTCAGCCTCAGAAGCTCCCAGCTCCACCTTCTTAGCCGGCCTGGAGAGACCCTGGTGTGAAGGAAGGCAGTGTGGACCTGGGAGACAGGGACTGATGCTTAGGGCTCCCTGCTGTTTGCGCGTCAGGGGCTGTGCCGAGGAGGACTCAGAGATGAATGAGCCCTAGGCTGGGCGCAGGGGCTCACAACTGTAATCCCAGCACTTTGGGAGGCGGAGGCGGGTGGATCACTTGAGGTCAGGAGTTCGAGACTAGCCTGGCCAACATGGTGAAACCCCCGTCTCCAAAAAAAAAAAAAAAAAAAAAAAAAAGAGAGATGAATGCGCCCTGGGCTCTGACATGCGCAAGCTTATGTGCTCGGAGGAAGGCAGACCAAGACCATAAGGACCAGAGCTAGAGATTTGGGGCTCAGCAGCCTGGGGTTCTGGCTGTCCCCTGTCAGCTGTGGGACTGAGGGCAAGCGGCTTAAGCTCTCACAGACTCAGCTTTTTCATATGTAACAGGAAAACAGGGCTAATAGTTTGTGGCGTGAATGTTGTTAAAATACATAGTTTATGTGAAATGAGAGGTACATAATAGATTCACTAACTGGAAGGTAATTATACTTTGTATTGATGTCATAACAACTGGTTAGGCAAAGAAGGGAGTACTGGGAAGTGGGGGCGGGGGGTGGTCAGAAAAGTCTTCATCAGTGGGGAGACATTTCAGCTGGGTTTTGAAGGATGCGTAGGAGTTTTCTAATCAAAGGGGGAAGGGCATTGTGGATGAGGGAACTGTGTACAAAGGCATGGTGGTAAGAAGTGCTGTGGTGCATTTGCAGAACTGTGAATAGTTTGGTAAATAGTTCAGCAGGTGTAGCTGAAACTGGCCAGGTGAGCTTGATCAGAATCTCCGAGAGTAGGTTACAGGAATCTGTGTTTGATGAGAAGATTCCCAGGAGATTCTGAGGCTGACTTCCCACAGGCCTAACGTCTGGAAACCCCTTGCTGTACCTGACATTCTGCACAATTCTCTCCAATCTGAACCACAACCCAGCTAGACAGAGGAATTTGTCCTTATTTTACACAGCAGAAAGCCAAGACTCAGAGAGGTAAAGCGATTTGCCCCGGATCACACAGCTAAGGTGAGCCAAGATTCAATCCCTGGTCAGCTTGACTCTAAACCCCATCCTCACAGTGAGGGCCCAGGAAAAGCCAGAGATGACCCTCTGCTGACACCGCAGGCCTGGACCGCCCCATGTGCTGATCCTTTTTCCCTGACTCCACCCCCTAAGATCTGAGGGAAGAGGGAGTTGGGCCAGGGAAGCACCTCCTGTGGGACAGATTCCCATGCCAGGCACACGCAGGTCAGGGAGGTTTCCCCGATTAGAACTGCTCATTGGAGGAGGAGAGTCCTGCTCTTCTCAGGAATTTGCCAGAGATAATTTTGTGGATGTGTGTGTAATTTTAAAAATCTAAAATAATCTCCAACTTACAGAAAAGCTTGAACTGCAGCACAAATCACATATTTTTCCTAAACTATTTGAGGGTAAATTGTCAACACTTGCTCCCCAATACCCCATCATCCCAATACTCCATCACCCCAATACTTCATCGCCCCAATACTTCATCGCCCCAATACCCCATCATCCCAATACTCCATCACTCAATACCCCATCACCCCAATACTTCATCACCCCAATACTTCATCGCCCCAATACCCCATCATCCCAATACTCCATCACTCAACACCCCATCACCCCAATACTTCATTGCCCCAATACTTCATCGTCCCAATACTCCATCACCTCAATACCCCATCACCTCAATACTTCATCACCCCAATACTTCATCGCCCCAATACTCCATCACCCCAATACTCCTGTGTATTTCCTGCAAATATGGACTTTCTCCTCCAGGGTCGGCAAGAACAACCTTCACTCACAAGTCGAGTTCGCAGGGCACACTGCTGCTACTGTTCAAGGCTCCCCAGTGGCCCAGTGATTTCTTCACAGCAAATGTACCCACTTCAAATTGGCATATGGCATTTAGTTGTTACATCTCCATAGTCTCCTAGAGTCTGAGGCTGAGCTCAGTCTCAGTCTTGACTGGACTCTCATGGCCTTGACGCTTTCGAGGATGAAGGACCAGTTATTTCGTGGGCTGCGTCTCCACTGGAGCTGCTGCTGCTCCCTGGGGATGGGATTTGCGTTCTCTGTCTTGGCAGGAACCTCTCAGAAGTGCTATTCACTGCACAGGATTTCAATTTGTCCTATTTAAGCATTTTTTCTTTTTTGACAGTCTCGCTCTGTCACCCAGGCTGGAGTACGGTGGGGTGATCTGGGCTCATTGCAACCTCTGCCTTCCGGGTTCAAGTGATTCTCCTGCTTTAGCCTCCTGAGTAACTGGGATTACAGACATGTACCACCATGCCCGGCTAATTTCTGCACTTTTGGTAGAGATGGGGTTTTACCATGTTGGCCAGGTTGGTCTCGAATTCCTGATCTCAGGTGGTCTGCCCGTCTCAGCTTCCCATACTGCTGGGATTACATGCATTAGCCACTGGGCCTGGCCCTGGCTTGCTTCTTCTAAAACTCTTTTCTACTCCAGCTTCCCCAGAGCCTCAAACACGCCATCCCAGACCCCCTGGAACCCCTCCCTCTGTTTACTGCCCCCACCACCCACCTCCCTCCACTTGCTGTAGAAACCCCCTGACAGGCTGCCCAGCCAGTTCCCCTGCCCCTCCTGGGGTCACCCAGACTCTGCTCCCTTGAGGCTGAGTCTTCCCCTCTTCGAGGTGGAGGATTCCCTGATTTATTAAGAGTTCTGGTCCTTTGGAATTCTTCTCTAGAGTTGCAAATGGCCTGCTGGGGCTGTCTGAGAACGCTGTGATCCTGGGGATTTCACTCGGTGTCCCATAACCTGATCTCCCTCTGATTCTTCTTTCCCTCTGAGTGCGGGTGGCCAAGCTGGCGTTGCCAGAAATCCCTGGGTGGCCAGGAGGTGGCACTGCTGGGTCAGAACCTGTACCCTTTTAAGCGAATGCAGCTCAGAGGGGAGAGTGCAGGACCAAAGAGAGGGCTGGGGGCTGCGAACTAGAGGCTGTGAGGTCCCCTAGAAGCGTTCTGCCTGTGCATGAGTGTGTTAGTAACACGTACATACCAGCAAGTATGGCCACACATCCACACCAGTACACACATACATCATACATACCAGTAAATAGATATGTGCACACACATGTACATACCAGTTTATGTATACACACATACATGCATGACAGTCCACACACACACATACAGTACATATACACATACATACAAACCAGTATATACGTCTAAAATGTATATATACACATGGAAACATGTAGCAGCTCATTGTACACTCTGTGTGTGAACACATGTGCACCTAGCCTATGGCATGTCTGTGCATATGGACACACAAGTCTGCACATACGTGTGTGCATACATATGCACATGCCAGTAACTAGGCTCTGGAGTTTGAGCCTCTGACTTCTGCCTCTGAGGCTCTGGAAGGCAGCGGCTTCTCCCCGCACTACACAGGCCAACTCCAGATTTCCATTCCCCTCGAAGATGTTTTATTTTGAATCGCAGGTGGGCAGGATCGTGGCCTCACCTGATGCCGTGCACACCTCCAACAGGTAGCAGATGGAGTGCAGCTGGGAGCAAGATTCTCAGAGCGATGACAAAGACCCATAAGACTCTCCACCACGCAGCCCTACATCTGTGTTCTCAGACTGGTTTTCCTTGAAAGAAGCACCACTGATCCCTGCGCAGGAGGTGGAGGGGGCGCTGGGGGAAGGGCTTTGAAACAGAGAGGGGAGCCTGGCTCCTGCCTTGGCCCAGTTGGGGAGCCTGAGGGTGGGGTTCTGAACACTGTGCGGGGCTGTGACTGGGCAGTGCTAAGAAGCATGGTCAGCCTGCTGGGCTCTGTCCCCCAGGGGCTCCATGTTGTGGGTCCAGTTGAGGCGGAGAGGCACTGGGAAGACAGGCCAGGCCAGCTCCTTTTCTGCTGGCTGAGGATTTCTGGCGGTGAGCTTAGGGGACTTCACAGGGCCAGGGGCCACTTTTCCTAACAGACACCCCGTGGCAGTGGCTGCTGCAACAGACACTAAGGTCACTTGTCTGCTTGTCTCCTTGAGGTACTGGGACCGGGCTTGACCTTTGGACTGAGAGAGCATCCGCTGGGCTGGGGGTCTTGGAATTATTTGGAAGGAGGACCCTGGGATTTCTTTGAGAGATGACCTAATGCAACAAGCAAGAGAATGTGACCTCACTTCATGCTCCAAGCAGCTGACCTTGGGATCTGGTTATAAATGCGTCTGTGCCTTTCTTAGACAAAGTAGTTTTCGTGTATGTGTGTGTATGTGTGTGTGTGTGTGTGTCTGGTGTGTGTGTGTGTCTGGCTGTCTGTCTGGCTGTCTCCGCTGGCCCAGACGACAGTTCCATGTCCCAGCAGTGCAAGCTTGGTCCTGAAGGCCACGGGGGCTATGTGATGACTCACTGGCCCTGTGCAGCCTGTGGAGCAAGTGAGGAGAAATGGCCAAGCTCAGCTTGAGAATCGAGGGGAGATGTAGGGGGGAGCTGGGCCTTTTGAATCACAGAAGCAGTTGCCCGCCTGCCGCAGTCAATGCTCCTCAAGCATCTTGCAAGCTGCTTGCTCAGGCCTCTGACTCAGGGTTGAACGACATGCTGCATAATCCTGCTGCAAAGACGTCCACGTCCTGGCTGTGCTGGAAAACTCAGCCTCGATGAGTATGACTGTAAAAGGTTCAGTGTGAACGGGAGCTCGTCCTTTCCACTGAAAGAAGGAGCAGGTGTCAGGGCTGGAGGGAGCTCGCCCGAGGCAGGCACCTTGCGGTCACCTGGGTTCCCGCACCTCTCTTCTTACAGCCTTTGTCTCTGTATGCATGGCCTTGAGCCTGACCCCTGAAGTTTATCCTGGTGCTTGGTGACAAGACTCCCCCTACTGCATAGGAGGATGGGCAGAGGGTCAACCAGAGCCCAGGGTGTGGAAGCGCCACCTCCCTTTGCGGGCTGTGTGTCTTCAGGCAAGTCATCAGCTTCTCTGAGCCCCTCTTCTGTCTCTGTCAAATGTGGGTGATGATGCCTGCACTTTCTCCCTGTGAGGCTGTCGGGAGGAGCTCTGGTGTGGGTGGAAGGGCTTGGTAAACGGCAGGCTGTGCACCGGGTGTGGGCCATCAGGCTCAGGGCTGAGTACACAGCTAGGTGATCTCACCAGGCCCGGGGTGGGGCCAGCTGCATGGAGCTGCTGTCCTGTGGCCCTACAAAGCCCCTCCAGGCACCGCCGCTGATGTCGACATCTGCAGACACCATTTTCTAGAAAGTTCCCCTTCCCCAACATGTCCAGAGTCCTCAAGGGATGTGATGCCTTCAGTTCTGCTATATGGCTTGTTGTGAAAATGAATTCGCTCCAACACAATTGCTGGAGTAGGGAATGATTGGAGCATAACACGAGTTTCAGAGTTCACATTTGCTCAGCACAATTTTATCCTCGGAAACACCAGGCAAATGGCACCTGGCTGACCCGAACCTAGCAACACACAACCACACCCATGCAGGCACCCTAGCAACACACAACCACACCCATGCAGGCACCCTAGGAATACACAGCCCCACCTCGCACACACCCTAGGAACACACAGCCCCACCCATGCACCCTCCAGCCCTCCGTTCACAGGGCATGTTAGGAGTGAATCCACCCAGCTCTGCTGCTAGAACATCCCCCTAATTCTGGATCACCCAGCTCACAACCCAACGCTCACTTCCTTAAACAAGCTCCAAGTCTTTTTAAAGGAAAGTACCACATTAATTTTAGCATTTATGTATTTCTTAACCATTTAACATGTAAAACTGTGCTATCATTTTTTTCTTTTTTTGAGATAGAGTTTTGCTCTTGTTGCCTAGGCTGGACTGCAGGGACGCGATCTTGGCTCACTGCAACCTCCACCTCCTGGGTTCAACTCCAAGGCACTGCAGGATGCCCGGTGAGCTCTCAGGATGCAGTGGCATGTTTTAAATTTCTGAGGAGCCTGGCATGGTGGCCTGCAGTCCCAGCCACTTGGGAGGCTGAGGTGGGAGGATCACTTGAGCCCAGGAGTCTGAGGTCAGCCTGGGCTCCATAGCAAGACCCTGTCTCTAAAAAAAATTAAATTAAATTTTTAAAATCTTTTTCTTCTTCAGGGAAACACATCAACATCTGTCAGACACAGATGAACTTCTTTTTAAAATTATTTATTTATTTATGTTGATTTGTCATTATTTCTTCAGAACAGCATGAACTCCTATCTTGAGGTAGTTCCCGGTTTCAGCTGAGATCGTGGCACCTTCCTCTCAATGACGCTGTGTCTGTGCAGAGCGAGGTTTCCAGCAGTCGCTGTGATGGAGGCTCTGTGCTCTGTGGAGATCCGTGTGGAGCTGGAAGTGGAGGTGATGGCGTCCAGTCCACTTCCAAGGCTTAAAAAGTTGTGCAGTGCCCAACAGATACCACATTCCATTGGGAAGTGATTATGGTAGTTTAAGAATGAAATACAATTTTTTTAACTTATGGGATAATTTTTCAAATGTCTACTAAGTTGTTAGAACATGAATACTTCAATTGTTTGTACCTCACTATCTAATACATGGAACCTCTATTTCTTTTGGCCTAGGAGGGCCGTGAAATAATTAGGTGGACACTTAAGGTGCTGTCACTGGAGACAGTTTGGGACCCCCTGGATTCTGATGATCAGAGATTGCTTGCTACCTTCTAGCAGCAAAAAGAAATCCTGCCAGGCATGGTGGCTCATGCCTGTAATCCAAGCCCTTTAGGAGGTTGAGGTGGGCAGATTACTTGAGGTCAGGAGTTGGAGACCAGCCTGGCCAACATGGTGAAACCCTGTCTCTACTAAAAATACCCAAATTAGCCAGGCATGGTGGTGGGCACCTGTACTCCCAGCTACTGGGAGGCTGAGGCAGGAGAATCGCTTGAACCCAGGAGGTGGAGGTTGCAGTGAGCTGAGATCGCGCCACTGTACTCCAGCCTGGGCAACAGAACAAGACTCCATCTCAAAAAAAGAAGACTTTCTGGGTAAAAATAACAGTTCAGAGACTCAACTTATCTCTATCATCTTCCACACACAGTGCTTGGCAGTCAGTAAATAGGCTCTGGTGTAAGAAAAGACAAAACAGGAGTGAAAACCTGGGAGAAAAATCGGACAAACAGATGATAGAAACAGACCCACGGGGATCCTGATCATGGAATTACCCATGATGAATGCGCTCAAGGAATGAAAGGGCAAGATTAAGAATTTTTGGCAGAGAACTGGAAAGTATAAAAAAGAACCAGGTGGAAATTCTGTGAAAAGTGGAAAGTGCAGAAACTGAAGAGCACCGTGGATGAATCTGATGGCAGGAAATGTACAAATGGAAGGCACAGAAGAAAATAAGCTGACAGAAGCACAGAGAGACGGGAGGGTGGAAATGCAGGGGAGAGTTTAAGAAAATTATGGGATAGAATGAAAAGAGCTGGGCAAATTATTTGACTTTTGGGGACAAGATGGGAATGTGACCAAAATCAGCCAAGGTAGAGATGGAAAGGTCCCCAAAGACCATCCAAGCCAACACCCTTGTTACGTTTCAGGAAAAGAGGGTACATTCATTTCCTGGGGCTGCTGTGACAAAGTGCCTCTCACTGGGTGGCTTCGTGCACTTGAAATGTGCTCTCGCACAGCTCTGGAGGCCAGAGGCCTGAGATCAGGGTGTTGGCAGGGTCGCTTCCTTCTACTGGCCACCTGGGCTGCGGCTGGGTGAGCTGGCAGTCAGGGAGGTGGTCACCTGAATTCTGAGCGGGGCCTGGTGGGTCCTCTTCCAAGTGGCACCAGGATCATCCAGCCCAGGCCTCTCTCCCGGATTCTGGTGGCCTGATGGCATCTTCCATGGTCCTTGGCCTGTGGGAACATCACTGCAGTCTCTGCCTCCTCTGTCACACGTCTCTTCATCTCCTCTTATAAGGACACCCGTCATAGTGGGTTCAAGTCCACACTGCTCCAATATGACCTCATCTTAATTTTACTCATTACATCTGCAACAACCCTATACTTTCTTTTCTTCTTCTTCTTCTTTTTTTTTTTTTGAGACAGAGTCTCTGTCTTTCACCCAGGCTGGAGTGCAGGGGCACAATCTTGGCTTACTGCAACCTCTGCCTCCTGGGTTAAAGCAATTCTCGTGTCTCAGCCTCCTGAATAGTTGAGATTACAGGCATGCGTCACCATGCCCGGCTAATTTTTATACCTTTTAGTAAAGTTGGGGTTTTGCCATGTTGGTCAGGATGGTCTCAAACTCATGGCCTTGAGTGATTTGCTTGCCTCGGCCTCCCAAAGTGCTGGGATTACAGGTGTGAGCCACCTCCTATGTTTTCTTTTTTCTTTCTTTTTTTTTGAGATGGAGTTTCGCTCTGTCACCTAGGCTGGAGCGCAGTGGTATGATCTCAGCTCACGGCAACCTCTTCCTCCTAGATTCGAGAGATTCTTCTGCCTTAGCCTCCTGAGTAGTTGGAATTAAAGCCACCTGCCACCACATGCAGCTAATTAATGTATTTTTAGTAGAGATGGAGTTTCACCATGTTGGTCAGGCTGGTTGAGAACTCCTGACCTCAGGTGATCCACCCTGGCCTCCCAAAGTGCTGGGATTACAGGTGTGAGCAACTGCCCCAGGTCTATATTTTCAAATAAGGTCACATTCTGAAGTACTAGGGGGTAGGACTTCAACATGTCTTTTTTTGGGAGACACAGTTCATCCCATAAGAGAGAGAATATGCCCTGTTTAAATCTCACAGCTAATTCATCAGGTCTTCGGAAGACCCAGGACTCATTCTGTCTGCCTCTGATGTCTAATTAATACCAAATTATGTTCCTTATTCATGAGATTCTAGCAGGGTCTGGCTTGTCTGCTGTTCCTATGTACCTATTATTCAGAAAAAGTAAGGCTTGCATGACAGATGGAAAGAAAGATTAGCCAGTGGTCAGTGTGGTGTGTTGTTTTCTGCAAGGCAGCCACAGGCGCCACAAACCAGGGACCAAACAGTTGCATCAGATAAATGCAGCTCTGCCAGCCCTGCCAACAAGCCCTCCAGCTTGAAGTAGACACTCCCACTCCACGCGCCAGGGAGTGTTCATGGATCTGCGTGTCACTGCGCTGAACCCTGGCAAGGGCGACGGTTTCTTAGGCAAAGAAGGTGGCTGCAGTGTCAGCCAAGAGATTGCAGATCTGCAAAGTTGGAACTGCCGAAGGACGCCGGGTCAGCTGACCTGAGAGAGGCATGTCCCCATGGCAGGTGGCTGGACGTGGGGTCAGGGCAGGTGCACAGCCTGACCAGGAGAGATTGCTTCTTGCTTGGGCCAGAGGGTAGGGTTGCTCAGATGTATTCGCTCTGTGCTATAGGTGTTTGTGTGACAGGGACGAGGGGCAGGCTGGCTTCAGGAATGTGTGACTGTGCAGTCACAGCCACCCAGGGACTGGGGCGTGGGAGGGCCCTGAGCTGGCTTTGATGCTCTCCTGTTGCTGTCTTCATGATATTTCAACAAGGGGCTTGTATTTTCATCTTGTGCTTGGCCCTGCAAATTATGCAGTAGGGTCTGGCAAGGTGGTCGTGAGGCAGGCGGTGCCCCTAACAGTCTTAAGCCCATGTTCTGATGTCTTAGAGAACCCATAGCCAGGGTAAGAAGACATGAGGCTGGAGGTCAGGACCCCCTAGGCTTGAGTTTCAATGTTGCCAGCAACTATAATAGCTACAAGATCTGAGACTCAGTTTCTTCATCTGTAAAATGGGTGTGCTAATAACAGCCCTGCCAACCTCACAGAACTGTTGTGAGAGTAAGGACTTAATTTCTCCCTTCCGTACCTGTGTGAAATTCCGCCCAGCACCTTGCATTTAGGAACGGTGCCCATGTGATGATTTAAAACATGAGACAATGGGGGAAACCTCTTAGGCAAAGCATCAGAAATGATGGACTGGCATTATGTTTTCGCATATCATGCTGATGTCGTGTGCAAATCTGCCATCTGGACGCTGCTGCTCTGAGGTTTCGTACAAGAGGGAGACAGAACCTCGCACTCTGGGACACGTCCTTGAAAGGCTCCTGCTGTGGGTGCACCGGAGGCTGCCATTCTACATGAGCGCTCTCCTCTGTCACTGAACTTTCACTCTCCAGCCCATCCCTTGCGGTGGCGTCATGTGTATCGTAGCAGCGACTTCCTTTGTGAATGCAAGCCATGTGTGAGAGTTTATTTCATTCTCACCACAACCCTGTTATTCTTTTCCATTTGACAGATGAGGCTGTGTTCCAGGTCACCTGTCCCCATCCCACAGCTGGGGGGGGGGGCAGAGTCAGGCTGGAACCCGAGTCTGTCTGGCACCACAGTCTCGAGTCCTGTGACCCATGCTGTGCACACCTCTGTTCAGGGTGCTCCCGGGGCCAGGCTCTCATTAGGGGTGTTCACTATGGGTCACCCAGCAAGTTTGCCTAGGATGGCCAGGTTCTTGGGTTTTAGCCTCCTACATTTCTAGAGGCTTCTTAGAGACCCCGGTAGCTGTGCCATCCCCTCAGAGAGTCTAGGAAGCCTCATCATTTGCTTGTTATTTGGGTAACAGCTTGATTGAGATATAATTCACATGCCATACAATTTACTCATTTAAAGTGTAGAATTTACTGGTTCTTACTACATTTGGAGTTGTGCAACTATGACCGCAATTCATTTTAGAACATTTTCATCACCCCAAAAAGAAACCTCATACCCATCACAGTCACTGCCCATTCCCCTCACTGTGCAAGCACAAACCTACTTTTTGTCTCTACAGATTCGCAATTCAGAATCCTTCATATCAAGGGTTCACACAATAGGGGGCATTTTGTGTCTGGTTTCCCTCGCAGCATAACGTCGTCAAGGCTCATCTATGCTGTCGCACATGTCAGCCCTTCCTTCCTCTTTAAGGTCGAATCACGTTCCATTGCATGGATGGACCACATTTCATTTATCCAGTCATCAGCTGATGGACTCAAGGCTGTGATGAATCATGCTGTCATGAACGTTTGTGTACTGGCTTTGGTGTGGACGTGTGTTTTCATTTATGATTCGTTTTTATGTTATTGTTTTCTGGAAGCCAAATACAGTCTCTGGAGGACCCTCATGGAGGACTCTGAATCAACCAGACACATGCTTGGACTCAAGTTTCTTGTTTGTGAGACAGGTCTGGGAAGAGCAGTATGTGTGTGCCCACATGCATGTTTGTGTTTCTGTGTATGTTATGTGCATGCAGAGGACAGGTGTGTGTCTTTCTGTTTGTCCAGAGGGGTGAGGGTTGGAGGGGTGTGGCTATTCAGGAGGAGAGCGGGAGAGACACTCCAAGGGAAGGAAACTCTTGGAGGAATAAGTGATGGATGGTCAACCCCTCCCCTCTCCCCTCCAACCTCCTTTTTGCTGAGCTGGTGAAAGCTGCAGGTGAGGAGGGTTAAGGCAATTTGGGCACAGGGCTCAGTGTGGCCCAGCATTATCCTACAAAAGAGGATGTGAAATCACCCATCAGTGGGTCAGCCAGCAGGGATTGCCTCCCGGTTGTCCCCATGGTCCTCTTCCAACAGCAGCCTGGAGTGGCCCCTGAATCTAGAGAGCGTGGTGTTGCTGCCAGTGACCTCCCCTGGAGAGCAGGAAGATGTAATGGTTCCATCTTTCACTGTCTGCCACGTTTCAGAATGACAGACATCTCTGGCTCTTGTAGGAGTGATCTTACCTACCTTTGGTAGGTCACTTACCCTCTGTAAGCCTAATTCTCTTCATCTGTCAAATGAGGATAATGATTCTTATTGGTAGGATTGTTGAGGCCACCTGATGATAAGCACTATGTGTCTGTAGAGTCAACAATCAATGCTCACTGGTTATGGTAGAAAAATGCTAAGTGGCCAGGCATGGTGGCTCACACCTGTAATCCCAGCACTTTAGGAGGTTAAAGGGGATGGATTGCTTAAGTCCAGGAGTTCGAGACCAGCCTGGGCAACATGACAAAACCCTGTTTCTACAAAAAATAGAAAAATTATCTGGGCATGGTGGCACTTGCTGGTAGTCCCAGTGACTTGGGAGCTGAGGTGGGAGAATCACCTGAGCCTGGGAAGATCAAGGCTGCAATGAGCTGTGATGGTGTCACTGCACTCCAGTGTACAGAACGAGACCATCTCAGAATTTAAAAAAAGCAAAAAGACAATGCCAAGGGACCTGCTTAAGACACACCTGCTCCGTTGGGTCAGTCTCACCTGACCCCTGGGCAGAAGGCAAAGAATAAGGCTTCTTCTCTTCCGCCGATGATCCTTCCGCTGCATCCATAAACCCATGCATCTCCAGGGGACTCTGCATTTTAACTTGATGACATTTAGTAAGTTTTATTACATGTCTGAGCCACATTCGATTCTTTTACAAATAGTTACCCAGCGCATACTGACCTGTCTTCTAGGCCTGCCTCTCTCATGGCTGTAGAGAGGAGAAGGAGGGAAAGGTGTATACGCCAGCACTCTTCATAGACAGATTTGAGACTGGGGGGAAATATTGGCTCAAGGGTTGGCCAGTGTGGGTTGGCCATTTAGCTTTGATGTCACTGCTATTTTTTTTTTTTTTTTGAGGTGGAGTTTCACTCTTGTTGCCTAGGCTGGAGTGCAGTGGCATGATCTCGGCTCACTGCAACCTCCTCTCCCTGGGTTCAAGCGATTCTCCCGCCTCAGCCTCCAGCATATAGAGATTACAGGCATGCACCACCATGCCCAGCTAATTTTTGTGTTTTTAGTAGGACAGGGTTTCACCATGTTGGCCAGGCTGGTCTTGAACTCATGACCTCAGATGATCCGCCCGCCTCAGCCTCCCAAAGTGCTGGGATTACAGGCGTGAGCCACTGCGCCCGGCCGCTGCTGCTATTTCACTGTGTGAAATTAGAAAAGTCAAGCAATTTTTGAATCATAGTTTCTTTGCATTGGTAAAATAAGGGAGTTGAATCAAGTGGTTGTTAAGACCCCTCGCTAGCCCTCACTCTCTAGGAGAATGCAGGGTGACTTTTTGGAGCAAGCGGTCCTCTGCTGCACAGGCATACATCTGTCTTCCTTCCACAGAGGGTGGGACGCACAGCCTGGCCTCTGGAACATGCTGTTTAGATGTCCCGATTTCAGATCTTAGTTATCAATGTTTACATTTTCCTTCCACTGTTGGTTTTCTCTCCACGTGTGAGGAAACCCAATGGTCAGCACTAGAGAGGTGAGAGGAGCTTCATCTGGATCTGAGTGGAGGGAGGGACAAGGCCACAGCATTGGGAAATTTTTTCTCCTCACTGAGCAGAGTGTGAATGGCTATGCCACTTTATTTGTTTTTATTTTTTATTAAAGAAACTTTAAGCATACACCAAAGTAGAGAGAACAGTGTGATGAATGTCAGATACTCAGTGTCCAATTTGAACAGTTGCTAACTTTTTTCCACCTTGTCTCTTGTCCATCTCGTCTTCCATCTGTCCTCCTCCTTCAACACACTTTATCTTTATTTACTTTCATTTCATTTCATTTCCTTTTTTTTTTTTTTTTGAGATGGAGTTTCACTCTTGTTGCCCAGGCTGGAGTGTAATGGCATGACCTTGGCTCACTGCAACCTCCGCCTCCCAGGTTCAAGTGATTCTCCTGCCTCAGCCTCAGTAGCTGGGATTACAGGCGCCCGCCACTTCGCCCGGCTATGTATGTGTATATATATATTTGTATTTTTAGTAGAGATGGGGTTTCACTATGTCGGCCAGGCTGGTCTTGAACTGCTGACCTCAGGTGATCCACCTGGCTAGGCCTCCCAAAGTGCTGGGATTATAGGTGTGAGCCACTGTGCCTGGCCTCATTCCATTTTCTTTTATGGCAAACCTCAGGCATCTTATCAGTTCACCTGTAATTCAGGATGTTTCCCCAACAAACGTATATTACAAAATATATGTCAGTTAGATAACATGTAGTTTATATAACCATATAATATGAATATAGTATATATACATTATATAAAGTAGAATATTACATACATTATAACTCTAATGTCATCATTACACCTAACAAATTTAATAGTATTATTTATACCCAGTCCATATGCAAACTTTGCTGGGGCATTTAAAAACCTGTCCAAGTTGTGAAGAATTGGTTGGCCTATCCAATTATTTATTCATCTGTTCATTCATTCAACTGACACTATGACATCTTTAACTTGGCCAGGTCTTACAGGAACTCATTGCTGTGTAGGGAAGACAGACAAATTCACCATTGTAAAATAGTGGGAGAAATGCAGAGGAGAGTTTGGTACAAGGCATGACTATGTCACAAAGAAGGGCACAGTTCTGCAGGAGGCGGGAGGGTCATGAAGGGTTTCAGGCAGGATGAAGACCATGGGCTGAAGTTGGAAGGCTGACCAGGTGCTGGCAGTGGGCGATGGAGGAGGGATGTGCCACAGAGAAAGTGTGGGAAGGGCGCCGGCACTTAGCACTGGGAATAGCACCAGGCAATGCCTCCTCAACTAATACGATGCCAGGTGCTCTTCTGAGTCAGTGAACAAAATAGGCAGAAATCCCTAACCTGGCGGAACTTCTATTCTTGTGGGGGAGGACTGACAATAACATAATAAATGAATATATACAGTATGTCAAAAATCAGGGCTATGGAAAAGAAAAACAGGAAAAACCCACAAGGGACGGGGGTTAGGAGTGCTGGGCTGGGGTGGCTCACAAATTAACACAGGATGGTGAGGGTAGGGTGGCAGAAAACAGACGGGTCTCACAGTTCACTTTTTCCTTCCTTTGCACACAAGATTGTGTTTCTCAGCCTTCTGTACTGTTAGATTGCGACAATTGGCCTGGGCTCTGGTGGATAGAATGTAGTTGGAAGTAATGCATGCCACGTCCAGGCCTGGGCATCATACCCTGAGTGACCGTCCATGTTCTTTTTCCTCTGTCCACCATGACCTTGGCTGTCACATACTGGAGATGAGATAACAGCCCAGATCCCAGAGTCACCAGTTAAGAACTGCATTACAGGCTGGCTGCAGTGGCTCACACCTGTAATCCCAGCACTTTGGGAGGCCGAGGCAGGTGGATCATCTGAAGTCAGGAGTTCAAGACCAGCCTGACGAACATGGTGAAACCCTGTCTCTACTAAAAATACAAAAATTAGCCAGGCATGGTGGCACATACCTGTAATCCCAGCTACTCCGGAGGCTGAGGCAGGAGAATCTCTGGAACTCAGGAGGCGGAGGCTGCACTGGCCGAGATTGTGCCACTGCACTTTGGCCTGGGTGACAGAGCGAGACTCTGTCTCAAAAAACTAAAACACAAACACCAAAAAAACAAAACTGCATTACAAACCCTGAGTGTGAAGCTAATGTACATATCAAAGTTGCTGTCTACTCTCCTACCAATAACCCTGCCCACTCTATGACACTCTTTCTACCTTTTCTTTTACTGTGTGTGTGTGTTTAAGGAGTTAATATCTTCAATACATAAAGAGTTCATAAAAATCAACAAGAAAGATATTAACCCTCTGAAAGAAAAATGAGTAAAGAACTTACAAAGTAAAGCAACATATAGACATAATAAAAATATCCAAAAAAACTCTATAAATGTTTTATAGTTTCAAGTAAATAGAATCATAGAAGCCAAAAATCAGTATATAGAAAAACTGCAACTTCATTATTCATGAAATGCTACCACCAAATACTTTTTTTTTGCAAGCTGGCTATATTTTTGAAATTAATATATGCAGTATTGCTGAGGACACAATGAAATAGTTCCTACACATTGCTGATGAAAGCATACATTGGTAAAACCTTTTTGGAAGAAAAGTTAGCAATATTTTCTAATATTTTTTAGGAGCCTTAAAACTTTCTGCTGGGTGCAGTGGCTCATGCCTGTAATCCCTGCACTTTGGGAGGCCAAGGTGGGAGGATCACTTGAGGCCAGGAGTTCAAGACCAGCCTGGATAACATAGCAAGACATCATCTCTACAAAAAAAAAAAAATTAGCCAGGCATGGTGGTGTGCACCTGTAGTCCTAGCTGCTCTAGAGCCTCTGAGGTGGGACGATGGCTTGAACCCAGAAGATGGAGGCTGCAGTGAGGCGTGACTGTGTCACTGCACTTCAGCCTTGGTGATAGAGCAAGACCCTGTCTCAAAAAGACAAACAACTAAACAACCTGTTCCTGCCTTTTGACCTCATTGATAAGACTTTCAGGAATTTAAGCAGAGACGCATTCAACAATCTATGCATATAACAAGCGATTTCCACAACTTTTTTAAGAAATGGAAGTATCTTTATACTTTTTGCTGAGATAAAAAATTCAGAGTTTTCCAGTTGGCCTGTGTTACTTTTATCATTAACAACTCATTACAAGTCTTTAAAAGGCTCTTTTCTTTTTCTTATACTGTATTTTGTAGCTTCTTCTCAGAGCCAGGACAATAAGGACAGGCTGAGGAATGTCATGGACCAGGCAGAGCATCCCAGGACATCCACCTTCACAATGAGCACTGTCCTTCACGAACAATTCATTATCTGATTAACAGCTTTGGACCCCAGGAAGTTACACTGTGCCCAAGTTCTTCCAGAGGCCACAATAATAAGTTCAAGCCACTGCTAATGTTATTTATAAGCTGTGGGATTAAAACAGAAAAAAATCAATTAAAGAAGTTAGCTCTTTATTGAGACTGTAAGCATCTTACTTCCTCAGAACCGAGACCAAATAAGTGACCAATTCTTCTCTTAGAGAATGAAAGAGTTTGCCATTTTTACTGTAATAAAAGATTTTCACTCAGAAATAAGATTGATTCAAAATGGTCTTAGTCTAAGAGATAAAGCCTAAAAGAATGCTCTTTATTCTCTAAGAAAAACCACTTCTTATTACCTGCATCACAATGGTCAAGCTACGCTAGCAAGCTAAGTCTCAGTTTCTACGTTTGTAAAATGGGAAAAATACTCTTCCCCCACAGGGCTATTGTGAAGATAGAATGGGGCAGCACATGCCAAGTGCCTGCTACAGGGCCTAGGATATGTGAGTCCCCAGCAAATGTTTCCTCCCTCCTTGGGGCAAGGCAGTACCGAACAGTACAGAAAGGAGTATTAAAAGTGGGAAGAAGAAATTAAGATCAGTCACCACAACAGTATCCCAAAGTTATATAACCAAAAGGGATTTAGGTATGTTTCACAGAAAATGTTTAAGACGGATGAGTGGAAAGTATCATGTAGATATATCTGTGTATGAGATGCTTCTGCAATAGATACAGTCTGAATTTGGAATCAGAATTTCTGGGCTTCAGGAATCACTATTTTTATTTTTTCTACCAAAGATTAGTTTCTTCTACTCCAGAATTTCATACAGATCGAATCATATGGTCAGCCATGGTAGCTCTCACCTGAAATCCTGACACTTTGGGAGGCCAAGACAGGAGGATTGCTTGAGCCTAGAAGTTCGAGACCAGCCTAGGCAACATAATGAGACCCTGTCTCTACACAAAATTAGCAGGCATGGTGGCATGCATCTGTATTCCCAGCTACTTGGAAGGCTGAGGCGGGAGGATCACTTGAGCCTGGGAGGTTGAGGTTGCAGTGAGCTGTGATTGCACCACTGCATTCCAGCCTGGATGACAAGGTAAGACCCTGTCTCCAAAAAAGAGAGAGAGAAAAAAAGTAATAAAGTGTGAAATCTTTTGCATAAGTCCTCTTCTACCCAGCATGGGGATTTTGCAATTCATCCATGTTATTGCATGTACCAGTGGGTGATTCTTTCTACTGCTGAGAAATACTTCATTGCATGGATACACCACAATTTATTTATCCACTAATGTACCTCTGGGCTCTTTCCAGTATTTGGAAATTATAGATAAAACTCCTACTAATATTTTTGTTCAAGTCTTTTTATGAACTAGAGTATAATTTTTACTTTAATAGATAAGTCATGTTACCTTTAAATTGTCATTATTTCCATATGTTTAATAGCTGGTGAGGCTGTGCACTTTTCCCTGTGATAATAAAATAATCCCATTTATTGAGTGCTGGCTATAGTGACAAGCGCTCTAATTTGTCCTCATGAGAATCCCGCAAAGTGGGTGTCATCATATCTGTGTTAGTCCATTTTCACACTGCTAATAAAGACATACCTGAGACTGGGCAATTTACAGAGGAAAGAGGTTTAACTGGATTTACAGATCCATGTGGCTGGGGAAGCTTCACAATCATGGCGGATGGCAAGGAAGAGCAAGTCATGTCTTACACAGAAGGCAGGAGGCAAAGAGAGAGAACTTGTGCAGAGGAACTGCTTTTTTAAAAAACCATCAGATCTTGTGAGACTTATTCACTATCGCAAGAACAGCATGAGAATGACCTGACCCATGATTCAGTTACCTCCCACTAGGTCCCGCCCACAACACGTGGAAATTCAAGATGAGATTTGGGTGGTGACACAGCCAAACTATATAAATATCCATTTTCCATTTGAAGGGAGAGGCACAGGCTCATTAACACTTTGGGTGTGTGGACTCTGAATCATTACTGAAGCCGGGCTTGTTCTAGGCCACACTGTGGCTCCCTTGGGCTATGACAATGGCTCCTGAGCAAACCACTTAGATTCATCCTTTGCTCACTTTCTGGAAGGGCATCTAGAACTGCACATTATACATTTCTACCAATTTTAATCATTTTGGCCACAAGTTCTTTGCAGTTAGATTGGTGATATATTTTCCTCATTCTGTGATTTTCCTTTAGTATATATTTTGCAATATTTTGTTGCATAAAGATTTATTTATTCAAACCCATCCACTTTATCTGATGACAGGCTCAATTTTTCAAGAGCCAGAAATTTATCTTTGCTCCACTGCTAGAATAAATCTGCAGTTCTGCTTTCTTCTTTTTAATGGTTTTTGTGTTTTGCTTTATGACATATTGGATACATATCTATGGGAAGTATCTGCTCAATAAATCACAAAATGGAAATATGACTTATGTTTTATACCTGGGAAATAGATGCCAAGAGAATTGAACCTGCTTCCTGAAGCTTCACAACCATGAAGCTGTATGGAAGGGCCAGCAGGTGAACTTGATTCTTAGTTCACTGTTTTTACTCCATGAGCAGGATCTACCTTGGCCATGACTACCCCTAGAGGAGGAGGTGTGCTCACCAAACTCTGCTTAGAATGGAGCTCTCTGAGGGCGAGTGCTGAGAATGACATAGTGTGGATTCCGGTGCAGGCTTCATTCTTCCTCCTTCTTTACTTGTCTCCTACTTTCTTTCAAGTTTAAAGTTGAACGATTTCTAAAGTCAACAAATAACAAACATGCTCAGAGCTGGAAGAGCCTCACAGTCATTCATCCTTTTATCTGGCAAACACTGGCTGAGCTAGGTCTTGTGAGGCCCTAGTCTAGAAAGACTAGGTCCGGACCGAGTCTATTGAGGGAAATGGACATGGAGATGGGAGGAGAGTAAGGAGATGGAAATCTCTCCAGGGATAGGACTGGGGCCCTGGGGCTTCACCTCACTTCAACCAACCAGAGGAACCAAGAAGTGTGTCCTGAGGTGGGGCCTGGACCAGGCTGGAGGCTGAGACTTGGGATCTGGGTATTGGATGGAGTGAGCCAGCACAGGGAAACTCCCCCATCCCCTGGGACACAGCCGCAGGCCAGGCAGGGAGATGAGAAAGGGCCAGTGGGGCAGGTGAGCTTAGGAGCAGTCACTGGAGCTGTTCTTGCCTGGGGAGGTGGGGCAGGAAGATGATGCAGTGAGGATGGAAGGATGTAGGGAGGATGGAAGGATGGAAGGATGCAGGGAGGATGGAAGGATGCAGGGAGGATGGGAAGGATGCAGGGAGGATGGAAGGATGCAGGGAGGATGGAAGGATGGAAGGATGCAGGGAGGATGGAAGGATGGAAGGATGCAGGGAGGATGGAAGGATGCAGGGAGGATGGGAGGATGCAGGGAGGATGGAAGGATGGAAGGATGCAGGGAGGATGGAAGGATGCAGGGAGGATGGATGGATGCAGGGAGGATGGAAGGATGCAGGGAGGATGGATGGATGCAGGGAGGATGGAAGGATGCAGGGAGGATGGAAGGACGCAGGGAGGATGGAAGGATGCAGGGAGGATGGGAGGGCCACGTGGGCCTCTCATTATGTGCAGAAGCTCATGGTTCTCTTGGATAGGGGGCGGGGAATGGTGTGGTTTAGGCCTTGGCTGTAAGAAGAACATTCTGGCTACATAGGGGAGGATGAGTTTGAGGAAAATGCTGAGAAATGGAGATGATTTGAACCATAATAGCTAGAGATGTTAAGGCCCAAATTAGGGTAACGGTAGGAACGGGGAGAATAATTATTTAGGAAGTAAAATCAGCAGGACTTGGGGATAGATTCAGTAAAGTGGAGGGGTTAGAAAGCAAGACTGAATCCCACACTGGATAGGATGCTGAGAGGGGCCTTCTGAGTAAGCAAACAGGAGAAAGACGCAAGTTTGGCAGAAAGATGATGATTTCATTTTTGCAATTCAAGCTTCACGTGACAGCAAGCCACTCAGGTGGTGACCTCTGAAAGGGAGCTGGATCTTCGAAGGGACATCTCATCCTGAGATGCATTCTGGGAGCCATCCGCAAATGTGTGGAGGTCCTGTCAGTTGATGTTTGAATTATCCCAGGAGAGTGAGGAGGGGTAGGAGAGAGAGCCAAAGACAGACCCTTCCATGCAGGGGACAAATGAAAGAAGGAGGAGACCTAGAAGACAGTCTAAAACGTGAGAAGAAAGTAAGAGAGACCACGGAAGCTCGTGCAGTCGCCTGTTATCCAGAGGGCTGCAGCAGCAGCCAGAGCAGGAAAGAGAAGGACTGCCAGCAGGACTGTTTCAGGGAGCGGGGCGTGGGCGGAGCACCGTTCAGGTTGCAGGCAATTGAGTCACAGATAAGAGAAGCTGGAGGTGGAGACCAGGAGCACAGACTTTTGAAGAGGTTTGAACAAAAAGTGGAGGAAGGATGCTGGGGGTGATGACTCTGGAGGGTTAAGGTTGGTCCAGAGCTGAGCCACCTGAGGAGGAGGGCCTGGAGCTGGAGCGGAAGACCTGCGAGACAGGATCCTGGGAGAGGCTCAGTCAGGGCCAACCCCGGTGGCTGGGAGCTGAGCCCAGGTGAAAGGATGTTTACACACCACAGGGCTTGGAGGGGTGGAGCGTGCTTGGAGACTCAGTGTTCCCAGCTGATCGGGAGTGAGAGGCAGAGGTGAGGGTGAGAGTGCGGAGGTTGGGATGGCTCCAGGCATGAGTGGGAGAAGCTGACCCACGAAAAAGACTAGGCAGCGGTGTGGGCACTGACACTCACCTTCCCGGGCCGCAGTCCTCACAGCTGCGTGACAGGCAGAGAGGCAGAGAAGGGAGATGACAGTGTGGTTGGTGCAAACCTCTGTCCTCAAACTCTCACGAGCAAGGAATAACAATTGCACAGATAAAAGCGCAGTAGCGACTCTTCTGCCAGGCCTTATTCTTAATATCTTGCACAATCCCCACGTGAGCTCTACAGGCTGGTGCTGGTCGTGTACCACTTTGTGGATGAGGAAGTGGAGGCGCAGGGAGATCCGGGAGCTTGCCCAAGCCACCAGCATCTAGTGGAGTAGCCAGGGAGCCACGGCACAAACTCAGGCTGGCCGGCCCCACAGCCAACGCACTGTGCCATCGTGCTGCCTTCCTTCACTTTTCTGTTTTAATTTTTAAATTAAATATGTTTTTGAAGCAGAATCTTACTCTGTTGCCCATTGATTGCAGTGACTCACTGCAACCTCCCCATCTCGGATTCAAGCAATTATCCTGCCTCAGCCGCCCAAGTAGCTGGGATTACAGGTGCGCGCCATCACGCCTGGCTAATTTTAGTAGACAGGGTTTTACCTTGTTGGCCAGGCTGCTCTCGAACTCCTGACCTCAGATAATTCGCTTGCCTCTGCCTCCAAAGTGCTGCGGTTACAGGTGTGAGCCACCGCGACCAGCCAGCTTTCCTTCATTTTTTTTTTTTTTTTTCTTACTGAACTGGTCTAAATGCCTACTTAGGTCCCCATTCCATCAGGTGGCAGGAGATTGCCCTCAGTGAGTCAGGCCTTCTTCCTGGACCTCCCTGTGGCTGCCTCTAGCCTCCTTTCCCACGGCAAGGCTGAGTCCCAGGAAACTTGCTGAGGGCCAGGCCCCCTGGGGTGGGGGGTATCTAGGGAGGGGGATGAGTGTCTACTGAGGGTGCCCATGGTGTGCTGAGCCATCCTCTACCCCTGCAGGCCCTGGCTGGACCTTCTCGTCCCTGGCTGCAGGGTGGCTGGGTTCTGGCCGTGGAGTTGAGCTCCCCTGAGCCCCTCTGGGTGCTCTGTGAACGCTTACCGCTTCCGCTCCTTCCCTGAAGTTCTGGAAGCTCCCACCCTTGCTGCCTCACCCTGCACACGGCCACCTCTGCTGCCCTGGCCCTTTGCTGAGCTGGGCAAAGGGGTGCCGTCTTGCTCCCTCCCCGGGATGTGGCTGGGAACAGGCCTCCGTTCACCTCTGTTGTGGATCCTTTCATCATATTTGGGATTTCCAGCATGATGCTCCCTGAACACCCTTTTGAGTCAGGGTTAAATGAAACATTTTAGGCAAAGAAAATAGGTGTGTGATCTCTCAGGCCCGCCCTCGGCCTAAATCGGCTGTCCTTGCCACAGGGGAGCCACAGGCTGCTCTTGGCCCCCTGCTGCTCCCTGGCTCTGGGAGGCGTGGAAAGGCCCGGAGCCTCCTGAACACTCAGAGGCATGGTGGTCTGAAAACAGCAGCTCAGGCTGCAGAACTTCCAGAAGCCTGAGGTGATGGCTCTGGAGCTGGGCACTCATGGAATTACAGCTGGACCTCAGGGCTCCCGGGAACTGGCCTGACCTGGAGAGCAGGCTGCCATCTCTGCAGTCACAGAGGGGGCCCTGGAGGCCATCAGGGCAGATGCCTGGAGACAGGGTTGGTAGGGGGTGGATAGAACACTACCCAGTGATTGTGAATCCAAGCCTCCACCTTCCTCATGACCGGCTGATGTTCTAGAACCTAGTAGAATCTCAGGCCTGATAGGATCTGTCCTGGTTCTGGAATGTTTGAGTTTTCTAGGGAAAGGTATCTCAGTTCAGAGGTGTCACTCAGGGGTGGGTAAATGACTGCAAGAGAAGGCAAGTCTCCTGCTTCCCACCCTGCCTGACAGTGCAGCCCCACAACTCCCCACCCAGTTCCCCAACTCACCCAGCCAGTGCTCTCTGAAGGGGATGGAGCTGCAGAGCGCTCTGCTTCGGGAGGGGAGGGGCAAGGTCATGACACCACAGGGTCGGGGGCCTGACAAGTTCCAAGGACCCACACCTGACCTGCTGACCAGAGCCACTAGGAAGCATAGGGCCCCCTCGCATCGAGGTCCCCCCAGGTCCTCCTCTGAACCTGCTCCCCTCTTGTACCCTGTGCAACCAGACCCAGTCCCTTTGCTCATGCCCTTCCTCTTCACGGAATGCTCTCCCGCTGGGAGAAGCCTAAAAGATGGCAGCTGCACAAGACTGGTGAAATGGTAACCCTGGGCATCCGACACATTGCATTACTTTTGCTTTACAGGCATAGTCCCACCTCCCTAGCTGTGTTAGTGTATCATATTTTAAAGTCACAGACTAGTCACCTGTGAAGCCAGCACCCAACCTGAAAGCTGGGCCTTAGTTAGCAAGGGCTGACACCAGCTGTGTGGCCCACCCCAGCCCACTCCCTCCCGGCCTTCTCCGGGACAGCCATCACCCTGAATCCTGTGTGCCTCACTTCCAGGTTTTCCTCTTTCTTTTTAGAGAGGGTCTTTCTCTGTCACCTAGGCTGGAGTGCAGTGGCAGGAGCACAGCTCACTGCGGCCTCGACCTCCCAGGCTCCAGCCGTCCTCTCGCTTCAGCCTCCTAAGTAGCTGGGACTATAGGCACACGCCATCACACCTGGCTCATTTTTGGTAGAGACGGGTTTTTGCTATATTGTCCAGGCTGGTCTTGAAATCCTGGGCTCAAGTGATCTGCCCGCCTCGGCCTCTCTAAGTGCTGGGATTCCAGGCGTGAGCCACTACTCCTGGCCTATTTTCCTTTCAGTCCTCTCATCTTACCTGTTCCTTGGAGTCCTAAAATGTGTATATTACATCTGACTTCTCTTTGCCTTTTTCGAGAGGGTGTCATGCTCTGCATACTCTCTTGGGACTTGTTTTTCTCGCTTAGTAGTAAGTTGATAAGCCTTGTCCGTATTGCTAGGGTGGCCATGCTTCCTGTCTTTGGACACTATCTGAGACTCCATGGTGTGAACACACCTGTTCACTGATTCTTCTGTTGGGGGGCATTTGAACAGTCCTGCTGTGAACATTTTTGTGTAAGAGTTTTCTAAAGTGTATACATACCAGCGGAATTGCTGGGTCATAGTGTTCGGGAAGGTTCCCCTGCGAGGTGTTCAGCTGTTTTCCTGAGTGGGTGACTCACTTCCATGGCAGACAGATAGACAACCCAGGCACCCGCCTCTTCCCCAGCACTCGGCATTGTCAGCCTCTTCCATTTGCACCACTGCAACGGGGCTCAAGTGGCGTCTGCTGTGTCCTGTTCCATTTCCTGCACATCTGTGCTCCAAGGACCAGTTCATGAACGACCCTGCCCGAGAAGCACTCTTGGCCAGCACACCTGTCACCACTCACGGTTTGATGCTTTCTGCCACCAGCCCCGTGGGGTTCTTCACCTCTTAACATCAGGGGACATGGCGTTTTTTTTCCCCTAACTCTACCATCTGGTGCAAGCACAGTGCTGTACATCATAGATCCTCGATTGATGACTGCTGTCTGAACGAGGCACAATTCTTGTTTATACAGATCAAGGAAGTCAAACGCCATCGGTGAGGGAGCCAGCGGAGCGCCAGAGGCCCTGGGGAGGTCGAAGCTGGCCAGGCGAGACCCTAATTAGCCACTCTCTGAAGGCCTTGCTGCCGCAGCTGACTGGAGGAGTGTGACTTCTCCCGCAGGCCGGGAGCCAGGCCTCTGGGGGCCGAGCCGTGTCATGGGTCAGCTGATGTTTTGCCTGGAAGGCACAGACTTCGCCTTCTGCCTGGAGGGGATCAAATCGCCAGCTCGTGATGAGGCTTGCTCCCGTCACAGCACCGTCTTCACACACATTGGAAGCTCTTCCAGTGAGTTCCAGTCTGTGACTACAGGCACACGGCCCCACCCCACATGCCAAGACACCCATGTGCCATGTGCCAGGCCAGACAGGGGCTGCAGTAGCCTGCCAGTGTGGGGTCCAGGGACTTGGGCAGGGGTCAGGGCACTGCTGCTTATTAGGGCCTGCCTGGCGAGGGCTTTGTCTCAGAAGGAAGCTGGAGGCTGGAGGGAGACCAGGACTTGGCCAGGAGGCCTGAGCCCCACGCTGCTGCTTGCCCTGGTTAACTGGAGGCTTTTTGTCAAGTGTCTCTGCGTTCCACTGGAGGCCGAGCCAGCTGCCCTTCTGTGGCCCAGGTCTAGAGCCTGTGACAGAAGACAGGTGGGGAGGTGGAGAGTGGCCGTTCAGATTTTGCTCCTCTAAACCTGCGCTCCTCTGTGAGAGTTGCTGAGCTTCTGCCCCTGCCTGTTTTCCGCGTCTCCCTGTAGCCCCAGGAAGCACGAACAAGCATCCCCCTAGCCCTGGACCAGGCCTCTGCTGTTGATCTAAGCAGCGATCCCTCCCCTTGCCACAGGCCTGCACAGTTTCAAGGTGTGTTCCCATCCAGGATTCCATCTCATCTGCCCCACGTTTGTTTATCACAAGCTTCCTTATGGGTTCCCTGTTTGTGTTACTTCTCTGGCGTTCATTGCTTGACCTCGGACACGATTCTCCTCCTGGGGCCCATCCTTCTTCCCGTCCTGAGGACAGGCACCTGGTAAGTCAGCCAGGCGGTGCTCAGAACATTTTCCATGCAAAGCGAAGGGGCCTCATGTCCCAACAACGCAGAAGAGGTGGAAGTTACCAGGCACGCAGTGGACAGCTGTTCTGTGGTTATCTGCTCCATCTATTCTGAGCGCTCCTGAATGCTTGCATCCATTTAAGGAACATTTACTGCACTGTGGGAGAGGATGCCAAGGATACCAAGAGACCTGCCAAGGATACCAAGGATGCCAAGAGACTGGATGCATGGTCTTACCCTCAAGGGGCTTGCAAAATACTGGGGGAAGACTTCTATCCAACCGCAGCGATGTTGGCCATGAAGGATATGGGTTTGGTGGCCTCTGAGCAAAACGCCTGTGCTTGGCAGGGAGATGGGCCTAGCTCTGCTGCTGACCAGCAATGTGGCATTGGCCAACCATCCTATCCATCTGCATCCTTCTCCACAAAGGGCAACACAAGAGCTGTCATTTACCACCTGCCTGCACAGGTTCAGGTGTTTCTGTCATTACTGCAGTGAATTCCCACAACACACTAAAGCCAGCATTATTTTCATTTCACAGATGGGGAAACGGAAGCTCCAGTAAGCAAGTAGCTTGCCCCGTTCACTCAGTAAATGGCAGCGGAGAGAACTCAATCCAGCAATGGTTGACTTCTAAACCTGAGTTCTTTCCATTCCGGGATTCTGCCTCACAGGCCTGTTGTGAAGATCGAAAGAGATTTTTAATGCAAAATGCCCAAAACCAAGCCTGGGTTGCAGCAGGGTTCTGGTGAGAAGCAGCTCCTGTGATCCCGGAGGATGTGTCCTCCCTTCACCCATCACTCCCCCAACGGCACCACGCACCTCCCGCGTGAAACATGGGGCTGATTTTCTCCTTGCAGTAATGAGTCCATGCGCCTGCCCGTGTGTTTATGGGAAATAGCTCACTCTACGTCTTTCATCTCTAAGGACCCATCATGTTTGGCAAGCAGGCTCCCAGATGCAAGGCCGGGTTCTCTCAGCTAAACAAAGGAGAGGAAATTATGCAGGAAATTCTCACAAAGAAAGCAATTACTGTGGTCTGACGTGGATGGGCTACTCGAGCCAGCACGGGGCCTTATTGTCTAAATTACCTGAGGGATGTGTCCGCATACACCCAGGCGTGCTCGGTTACTTTTCTGATGGACTCTTTCACCGGGGGTGTCTGTCTGCCCTCACCCTCCTCCTGCACACCTGGGGCAGCAGGAACGTGGGGGGTCAGGCCTGAGCCGGCTGGGCAGCTGCAGTTCCCCTGTCAGGGCACAGGCTGCCTGGGGAAGTGGGGAAATACTTAGAGCCCCTCCTTATCCCCAAGACTTCTGGTGTTGTGCCAGCGGTGGGGACTCTCTCTTTTCCTTTCCTGGCATCTTTTGCCCCCCGCTGTGGTTCCCCTGGCTCTTCTGATCACCCAGGTGCCCACCTGGCCTGGTGGGCCATTACCTAATCCCTCATGGGGAGAATCCCAACCCCGACATTTCAGTAACAATAATGCCACTTACATCGGCTTTCACATCCAATATCTCATCTAATCTGCACAACAGCACTGCGAGGCAGGCATTAGCATTGCCATTTTAGATGAAAAAAATGACAAAGAGAATGGGTTTATCAGGTCACCAGGCCAGTGAGGGCAAAGCCAGCACCACAACGGGGAGGAAACCCAGGGTTCGGCTTCCTGGCCCCCGGGCGGCTTCTCCCTCCACCACCATGTCCCAGACTGTGCGAAAAAGCAACCAAGACCCGTGAAAAAGTGAACTTTTAGTGGAGGAATTTCTGGCCCCCATGAGAAGTCGTGGGAGAGTTGCTTTCGGATGTGCGAGCCCTTCCAGAAACTTGTTAAATTATTCCTCCCAGGCAGCTGCCTTATCTGGGGGTGGAGTTGGGCGGGGGCACAGGTCTCGTGTCACCTCCTCCCCAAACAAGATACCATCTCCTTGTGGGACTTTGGAATCTGGGCAGTAATTGGAGATGCAGATAGAAATCCACACAAGCTGCATGCGCGTCCTGACAACAGCAATCTCGTTTGACATATTCCGGGGTGGCGGTGCTGAAACCTGGATAATGAGAGCCGTGGAGCACCTTCCACAAGGATTGTAAAGGCTTTTGCAAGCGTTAATTAATGTCCCCACCTGATGAAGAAGGAGTAACCTATTTTCAAGCACATCAAAGGAAGGCCTAGGCAATAAGGCAGCATCCTCACTCCTTACCACATCCTGAGGCGGCCTCCCTTCGCTTTCCGCAGTCACCCCGAAGCAGCCCGAGTCACCCAGCCAGTCTCTGTGCCTTGAGCTGTGTGTGCTGTCCAGCTGCTGCTCCTGTCCGTCTTCCACACTCAGGAGGGATTTCAGTCCCAGCTCGCCTCTTTGTATAGAGACCCTGGAGACAAATGTATAGGGTTGGGCTTCTTCTACCCCTACCCTTTTCCTTTATTTATTTATTTATTTAGAGACGGAGTCTCACTCTGTTGCCCAGGCTGGAGTGCAATGGCACGATCTCAGCTCACTGCAACCTCTGCCTCCCGGGTTCAAGTGATTCTCGTGCCTCAGCCTCCTGAGTGGCTGGAATTACAGGTATGTGCCACCAGGACCAACTAATTTTTGTAGTTTTAGTAGAGATGGAGTTTCACCATGTTGGTCAGGCTGGTCTTGAACTCCGGACCTCAGGTGATCCACCTGCCTCGGCCTCCCAAAGTGCTGGAATTACAGGCGTGAGTCATCACACCTGCCCCCTTTCCTTTTATTTGTTTCCTTCTGCAGTCACTGGTGGAGAATTTACCCCATCCACTCATCTGGGTGCTGGAAACGGTGAGTGCTTGGTGATGTAGTAAGATTCGTGTTGTTTTACTGCTAAGTGAATTTCTCCTGGCCATTGTGTCTCTAAGAGAATGATCTTCTTTCTATGTCCCTCACCCTCAGTCTCCTCCAAAGCTGAAGACTGAAATTGCGACAAATGCACTTTGTAAACTGTAAAGTGTCACACGGGTGTCAGTTTCAGTGACTATCCCCCTGCTTTTAGCAGAATTACTTCTCAATTCTTCCTGCTGCATTCCCATGGAATTGCATGGTGGTTTAAGACACCATAAAACAGTACACTACAGTAAAAGAAAGAAATCTGAAATGACAACACTAAAGGTGAAATATTTTAGAAAGCGGCTGCCTGTGCGGGGCCAAGTGACTCGCTGCCTGGAAAGCTTCTTGTGACATTCCTGTATTTAGGCTTTCCTGACGTGTCATTTGTTCACTCCTTCCACAAGTGTTTGTGGAGTGTTCTGAGGGGCTGGGCCGAGTCAGGGTAGGGTGGTCAGACGCAGAACACACCTCTCAGCCTCAGTAGACAGAGGCCAGGAGTTATCTGTGGTCAATGTGACATCGGGGGTTGGGGTTGGGGGAGACAGGCGCTTTCTTCCCTCTCCCTATTTTCTAAATTAGCGGATCTCCCTCCTGTGGCTTTTCCACCTCGCTCCAGTGAGTTTAAATGTGCTGAAAGCTCAGGTCTGGCCTCTAATTTTCAGGTCCTGATGATTTTCAACAATAAGCTGAAAGGCTCTTTCAGGTTCCAGTCTCTTCATGAGAAAAAAAGCCAAAGCTAAACAATTCCTAAAATGGCAAACTGGGTCTCTTCTGTCCCCCAGTGGCCTGCTGGGCCGTTCACCTCTGCTTTCAAACGTCCAGTTCCGAGGCAGACACGACGCCCTGCACCCTCCAGCTTGGCTCCCCCAGGCCTGAACACCCTGACACCCACATGAAAAAGGAAGACAAGCTGTTCTCCATCTCAGTGTCACTCACCATCAGAGATCTGAGCTGCTCGGCCCCCTTCCCTCACCCGGGATCCCTTTCTGCCCTGTTTCAAAGCCTCCTGCCTTTGGACCTGATCAGGAGGCCACCTGTCCCCTCAGCCACATGTGTGGCTTTGACTTTCACTCATTCCTTGGTCACAGTCCCAGTCTCCATCTGGGCTTAGCTGACCTGGGTGGATGACTTGCCCAGCTAGGGGCTTGCCCAGCCCTGTGTCACCCCACGCCTGCCTGCTGGGCAGGTGGTACCAGCTCGCACACGCACAGATCTGCCCGCTTCTCTCGTGGTTCTCTCTGCTCAGCACTGGCCGGCTTCCTGGCGGCAGCATCGCGCTCCTTCGCCAGCGCCCAGCCCTGGCTGCTCTCACTGCACAGTGGAGAGCAGGCTTCTGCCCTAACCACGAACTCCACCTCCGTTTCCAGCCGGCCGCACTGACTATTTCCAGAAGCTTCCTGGAATGAACCCTGACTGCGTCTAAGGGAGTTCACAAAACAGGGTCAAAGCTTCATACAGATTGGATCTTTCTTGTCGTATTCAACTACAAATCAGAGTCGAGAGGCCAGGGTAAAGCACTGCGGGCACGAAACATTGCCTTAAGGATGCGATTCCCTGCGAGCCTGGGCGCTGGAACTGCGGCTGTGACCTGAAACCAGTCCTGTGTAACAGCCACTGAAGCAACCTGCTGAAATCCAACACCATCATCCACCAACCAGTGTTTGCCAGCACCCTAAAACTTGACTAGTGCCGGGGAACTTTCTTTCAAAACAAAACACAACATTTCTCCTTTTCATAAAACCTCCAACCTTCTCTGTTCTTTGGACATATCAAAGACCACTGTCTGTGTGTATGCTCCAAATTGCAGTTCTTGCTTCCCAAATAAAACGTGTTAAACTTAGAGATTTATTTCTAGTTTTTCTGAGATGAAGTCTTGCTCTTGTTGCCCAGGCTGGAGTGCAATGGCACGATCTCGGCTCACTGCAATGTCTGCCTCCCGGGTTCAAGCAATTCTCCTGCCTCAGCCTCCCGAGTAGCTGAGATTACAGGCACCTGACACCATGCCCAGCTAATTTTTTGTATTTTTAGTAGAGACAGGGTTTCACCATGTTGGTCAGGCTGGTCTCAAACTCCCGACCTCAAGTGATCCCCCTGCCTTGGCTTCCCAAAGTGCTGGGATTCCAGGCGTGAGCCACCGCGCCCAGCCTTATCGTTATGTTTTATTTAACTTCAACGACAGTAATGGAGTCTTGTTGCAGCGTTAATAACACAACAGTGAAATATTAGTGTCCCTGTTTTTACATCCTCCTTTCAATAATGATATTAGCTAGCATCTACTGATGCTTCCCCACAACAGGCAGGGAGGTATCTTACCTGCGTGATATCATGGAAGTCTCATAAGAACCCTTCTGAGGGAGATTCTGTGATTATCTTTTCTTTACATGTGAGAAAACAGAGGCCTAAAGAGGTTTGGTAAATAACCCAGAATCACACTGCTTGTGAGTGAGAACGTCTGGATGCGGCTGGGAGTTCAGCCCCTGCCATGCTGTGGACCAAACTGTCTTGATCTGTTTCATTTCCAGCACTTTTTCTCCTTGAAGTAAAAGTGCTAGGCCCTATCTTCATGGCACCCTCTGCAGGGGCAATTCACTGAGGTCTCTGATGGCTTAACACCAAGGGAGAACTAGCTGGGAGTAAAGGGAGGTAGCCCTGTCCTATGGAGTGCTGCGGGGTAAGAGGAGGGCCTGGGAGCCCTTCAGATCCTTCTGCATCAGAGACTGTCTTTCTGTTCTCTCCTCTAAGGGCTGGTAATGATGTGAGACTCTCTGGAAGCAGACATGGAGTGGCATGAATCTGGATCCTGTCTCACTTCCGACATGGATCACCTGTGGAGCATCTGAAAATCGCCTCTTCACTCTGGGCCTCAGTTTTCTCATCTGTCAAATAGGCATGATAATTCGTCCATGGGTCATTGTAAGGATGCAAATACAATACATTGTAAGGGTAAATGACACAAACTATAAGAGCGCTCAGTGGACTATAACGTACCGTGTGAATGTCACAAGGATAATTATTTGTTATTGGATGATTCATCTGAGGATACTGTTTAAGATGGTATCCCATGGGTGCCCCTTGCCCTTGGTGTTTCTCTGTGTACCTGGCCCGTTAGGTAGCTGCAGGTCGGTCAGGGTGTGCTTGTTACCTCCCCAAAGGAAAGGAGCAGAGTGGGGTAGAGGAAGGTAAGGGGGAGACCTATTCAGCTTGTTTTGTTTCCAAAAGTCTAGGCCCTTTCATGGGGAACCTTCTGGGTTGAGGGAGATGCTCCATATGCTGAGTGCTTAAGATCTGTGCATTTTCTTTTTTTTCTTTTTTTGCTATGGAGTCTCGCTCTGTCCCCCAGGCTGGAGTGTGGTGGCACAATCTCGGCTCACTGCAACCTCTGCCTCCTGGGTTCCAGCAATTCTCCTGCATCAGGCTCCTGAGTAGCTGGGATTACAGCCATGTGCCACCACGCCCGGCTAATTTTTGTATTTTTAGCAGAGACGGAGTTTTACCATGTTGGCCAGGCTGGTCTTGAACTCCTGACCTCAAGTGATCTGCCTGCCTCAGTCTCCCAAAGTGCTGGGATTACAGGTGTGAACCACTGTACCTGGCCACATTTTCTTCTATATAAATGACACCTAAAAACTCAAAACAAACCCAGGTGCTTAGAGGAACAGAAAAGATTCAGAGCATGGACAACATATGTAACAGAAAATGTGGGAGGAGAAGATATGGTGAAGGGTAAGCCTTTCTTGCCTCCTCCCAGGTGAGGGGTTGAGGGGACAATCAGAATGCAAGAGTCAAGTTCTAGAGAAAACAGGCTGAGCAGCCCATTCCCCAGGCTGTGAGCCTCAGGGATGCCCCAAATCCCAAAGAAGCTTGGAGGCTCCAACCCTTAGAATCATGGCTTCTAGGAGAAGAAACGGTATGACGTGACCAGGCGGACTGGGCTTCTGTCCGCCTCCCGCCACGCAGGTGCTGCAGAATCATGCTCACAGGTCCCAGAGTAACGGTGAGAATAACTGAGGGGACACGGACCAGGAGAGGGCCTTGTGGACAAATTGCATGGATGCGTGTCACAGGTCAGGAGGGACAGTGGAAGTTTCTGTTAATAACACGAGTTGATAGTAGCATGTGAAGATGACCTTGAAGATGAGACATCCCTTTCCCAAAGCCTCAGAATGATGTCATTCTTGCCACCATCACCTGCCCCTGGAGCTTAATTGGAACCCCAGAGAAAAGAAGAGAAGGGAACTCCAATATGACTGAGATTAGTAGTGAATGCCCCAGGAGAGTGGGAGCTAGTAATATAGAAAAAGTCATATTTTTTGCATAGGTATGTTTATTTTTTATTTTTATTTTTTGAGACAGGTCTCTCTCTGTTGCTCAGGCTGGAGTGCAGGGGTAGGATCATGGATTACTGCAACCTTGACCTCCTGGGCTCAAGTGATCCTCCCATCTCAGCCTCCCTGGTAGCTGGGACCACAGGTGTGTGCCACCATGCCCTGCTAATTTTTTTATAGATGGGGTCTCACTATGTTGCCTGGGCTGTTCTCCAACTCCTGAGCTCAAGTGATCCTCCCACCTCCCAGAGTGTTGGGATTACAGGTGTGAGCCCCCACATCTGACCTGCACAGTCATTTGATTTCTGAGAGTTGCAGCACTTCACAGAATTTTCTTAGCTGTAGCTTCAAATCATGCACTCTACAGAGAGAATCTCTGCAATGTCCCCAAAGTGCTCTTAGCACGCATACAGCTTAATTTATTTAAAGTAGAAGCCTGAATGCTACATGAAGCATTTTCAGAATTAAGAAAGAGGTGTTTCCATTAAGTATGTTTGCTATCTTAAAGCCTTAGTAATGACATTCTGTATTTCTTTGTGACACTTGCTTCAGCCTAACATGATGATTTTATAATCTAGGACTTTGAAGACTGCATATTATTGCCCTATATTTTCTTAATTAATGGAAGTATCTTGGAATATTTGTTTCCTTTATAGGAGCTTCCTTTCTTTTCCTATCCCAAGCCTCTCTCAGGAACCACTGCTGAACTTGTCTTCCTGATGGAGGGCTGATGACTGAAGATGCCTGTGGGCTGCCAGCCGCAGTGGCTGGGCCGGTTTCCAGCTGCCAAAGACCCTTCTTCAGCACATGATGTTGGCCTATGTTAGTGTCAGGAGAACTGAGCATGTGACAGGAGAATGATGTAGAGACAGTGCTGGATCAACCATTAGTGAATCTTGCAAAGGTCAAAAACAAACACAAAAAGGGTCCGAATCATTTAGAAGTCTTTTTTTTTTTTATGAAAGAGAGAAAGAAAGAGGAAGAGATTTTAGAAAAAGAGAGAGAAGGAGAAAGAAAGAAACAGCAAAAGAAAGAAAAAAAAATGAAAGAGAAAGAAAGAGGAAGAGATTTTAGAAAAAGAGAGAGAAGGCGAAAGAAAGAAACAGCAAAAGAAAGAAAAAAAAGAATGAAAGAGAGAAAGAAAGAGGAAGAGATTTTAGAAAAAGAGAGAAAAGGAGAAAGAAAGAAACAGCAAAAGAATGAAAAAAAAGTATGAAAGAGAGAAAGAGGAAGAGAAAGAGGGAGAGAGAAGGGGAGTCTTGTTTTATTGCCCAGGCTAGAATACAGTCTAAAAATGGGTATTAAAAACCTCTTTTATGCCAATAGTTTTGTTTAACAATGGAGACAGGAAGGAATAGGGGATGAAAAGAACAAATAAGCAGTCAACCAATATTTTATTTAAACCTGTGAAATGCTATGCAATTGCTGGGGAGTGACTTACTTCCAATTATGTGGTCACTTTTAAAATAGGTGTAATGTGATACTGAGAAAAATGTATGTTTTGTGGATTTGTGGGAGGAGAGTTCTGTAAATATTTGTTAAGTCTAGTTGTTCGAGGTCTGAGTTCAAGTTCTGGATATCCTTGTTGATTTTCTATCTCGTTGATCTGTCTAATATTCACAGTGTAATGTTAAAGTCTCCCACTATTATTGTGTGGGAGTCTAAGTCTCTTTGTAAGTCATTAAGAACTTGCCCTATGTATCTGGGTGCTCCTGTAATGGGTG
>CAUYQU010094050.1:0-19302 GCA_963574635.1 Cheracebus regulus | reverse complement strand
GAAGGACTCTTCTTTCCACATTAAATTGTCCTGGCATTCTTTCCTGCTGAAAATCATAGTCACGTGCATTTTTTAAAAATATTTAATTTACACTCCCACCAACAGTGTAAAAGCATTCCTATTTCTCCACATCCTCTCCAGTGTCTGTTGTCTCCTGATTTTTTAATAATTGCCATTCTAACTGGTGTGAGGTAGTATCTCAATGTGGTTTTCATTTGCATTTTTCTAATAACCAGTGATGATGAGCTTTTGTTCATATGTTTGTTGGCTGCATAAATGTCTCCTTGTGAAAACTGTCTGCTCATATCCTTTGCCCACTTTCTGATGGGGTTGTTTGTTTTTTTCTTGTAAATTCATTAAAGTTCTCTGTAGATTCTGGATATTAGCCCTTTGTCAAGGCTACTATAATCAAAACAGCATGGTACTGGTACTAAAACAGAATATAGACCAATGGAACAGAACAGAGGCCTTAGAAGGAACACCACACAACTACAACCATCTGATCATTGACAAGCCTGACAAAAAGAAAGAATGGGGAAAGGATTCCCTATTTAATAAATGGTGTTGGGAAAACCAGCTAGCCATGTGCAGAAAACAGAAACTGGACCCCTTCCTTACACCTTATACAAAAAATAACTCCAGATGGATTAAAGATTTAAACATGAGGCCTAACACCATAAAAACTCTAGAAAAAAACCTAGGCAATACCATTCAGGACATAGGAATAGGCAAGGACTTCATGACTAAAACACCAAAAGCAATGGCAACAAAAGCCAAAATAGACAAGTGGGATCTAATTAAACTTAAGAGCTTCTGCACAGCAGAAGAAACTATCAACAGAGTGAACCGGCAACCAGCAGAATGGGAAAAAATTTTTGCTACCTCACTTTTTCTACAAAGGGGTCCTTACTCAGAAGGTCTATCTTCATCTTCATTGATTAACCAAATGCCAGTGCCCCAGCAGGAAGGAAGTTCATGCAATCACAAGAATGCTAAGATAACCAAATCCTGAGCAAATGAGACATCCAAGGCTGCTGCTCCTTCTCAAAAATGCTGGTATCTGCAATACTGTGCATTCGTCTTGGAAAATTCGCAGAATTACAAATGTCAATAAAATAAAGGTGGATGGAGATGCTAAGGAACAGTCTTATTCCCTAGTTTGGTGTCTCTCGGTCGCTACATTCATAAAACAAATACCAATGCTTCAGTAGATGTGGAGAATAGATGAGCCTACCTCTCACCCATGTACCAAAGGTCCCTGTGGGGATACTTGCATTTGAAGGCTATGGCAACATGCACTTTAGAATTTCACAGAATTGAATTTAAATCCTGTCTCTGAGATGAAACTTCTCTTATTCTCAGTAAAATGTCACTAGTGTATCTACTTTACAGTGTTGTGAAGATTAAACGAAGTAAAGCATCTAAAAACACTTAACACATGGCAAATGTTTGATCATATATATATGTATATATATATATATATATGTATATGTATTTCCAAGGTGCAAAAGACTCAGCTTACTTCCAGGAAATAGCTATGATGTAAGTGGCCAGGAGCACACAGCAGGACACTGAACCTTATAGGATAATTTGCCTTGTCCTATCTACAAGAACTCTCACGGCAGAAGTGTGGAGAACTTAAATGGAAGAAAGCAATTAATATTTTCTGTAATAGACATTTCGCGATCTTTGTGTTGCACAAAAATCTGTAGTGAACATTTCAGTGGAAGACCCACAACAATCCCAATATCTCTCAAAATTTCACGAAACCATTAGCTGCTTTGTCAGAAGCTATCTGCCGGCATTATAGTGCTGGAAAACTGATTCTACCTTCAAGCTCTGAGTTCATGGGTCTTTGAGCTGCTCCAAAAGCTACCCATGAAGTCCAGGCCTATTACCTAGAAGCCACACATTGTTTCCAGGCTCGCAGAGAGGAAGGCTGCATTATTCCTTCTCATGCCACCTGCCACTTCGGCTCCCCTCAGTAATTCCTATGGCTCTTCCTTCTCTGAGGCAGACATGAAAGTAGATTGGAACAGACTCCAAAACTCATGCTGCCTTTCCTGCTCCTCATCCTATAGCTGATGAGCAATGCTGACTGCACACAGAGCCAGGCCCACTGTGAACGCTTTGTAAGTGTTTGTTGAATGAATGTGCATCGCCATAGTCACTGGGATGAGATACAGCCAGTTGTGAATCATGGCCTAGCCCTTTACCTTCTTGGAATTCTGTCAAAGAGAGACTTTAATTCAATTAGGGAATCAATACACAGAAAATATCAGAGCTGTTTCAGCCATGCTTTTTTGTTCAAGGTTATTATTCTGTGGCATTTTAATGCCTTCAAACGACATAAAAACAATAGTAATGTAATGAAGCAACCTAAAATTAATGAACAGATTGATGTGACATTATATAGGATACACAGACTGAGATTTATTTAACATCAAATAAATTTGCAAATTTACTAGTGTTTTTTTTTTCAAACCATAAACTAACATAAAGGAGACAGAAAGACCTTTAGAAAGAAGTAAATGTAATATAATTTGTAAATCTTCTTTCTGAGACATTATTTTTTAAATAACAAAGTTTAAGTTAAATACAACAACATCAAAACAACTTGCAAAGTTAATGTCTTAATTGGGGCAAAATCAAATTTAGTTATCTTGGACCCTGAAGGGCTCCTCCATCTCTCCCTGTAGAGAACAGAGAATGAAATGATGCATGCCAAATCAATCTCCCTAATTGTTTTGGTCACCATCACATGCAGTTTGGACAAGTCTTGCTAAATAACATCCAAAGGCCAAAAAAGATATGACATTGAGAGAAATCCAGCTCCATGGCTTCCCTCATGCTAGTGTCATTTGAAGGACAACGGCCTGTTTCATAAACTCTGAAGGTGTAGAAGTATAAGAGGCTATGAAAATATTCACAAACATCTAGAATGTCAGAGCTGGAAGTGACCTTGGAAGATTACTAATTCCATCTTCATTCTGTAGACAAGGAAAGTATTCAGTTAGACTCCCTCTCTAGGCACCTGGAACAAGGGATTTTTATCTTTGTAGCAGTAATCATTGACCTGCTATGGTATCTATATGTAGTATAGATAGTGTAAATTGATGAAATATGTGTACATCCTGTATGCTGAATAGTGTAGTATTATGGACACGTCTTTTCTTTCCTTTTCTCTGCTTCTCCCCAACACACACATACAGTCAACCATTGTTTTGAAATTTTTGACCATTTTATTCCTCTATGTTGTTCTGAACTTGTCAGGAACTTAATTCAATTTCTTTGAATTAAATTACAGAAGAAGGTTCAAATAATCCCCATATTTTGAATTCACAACAGTCTCAGTGATTCTTTTGAATTCTGCTTGGACTCTTCATTCGGTCTGTGTCCAGGCACTAATTTTGGGGGTGCGGATCTTGTAGCGCTGCCTGGAGAGCACGTGTAGCAATTTTCACCGTCTCCACCAGCCTGGTCCAGTAGCATCTGCAGAGCAACGCTGCCATCTGCTGTGAACACCTTCAAAGCAACTAAGAAAACTCTGCCAAATACTGATTTGTATTTGTGATGCCTTTGTTCTTCAAAACGCAAATCAAACTGCAATTAATCAACGTTTATTAAAATTAATTCTAATACATTCATTAACTTTTAAGGGAATTACAAGGCACATGGCATCACTGCAAGTCTACATGAAGTGTTCTCTCCACGAGAGAGAACAACACTAATAGGATGGGAGGCTCTGAATCGGGGAGCCCCAGATGCTAAAGTGCTAGGTTGCTTCTACACACACACACACACAAATTCTTAATGTGCCCTTTAGTGAGGTCTGTAGAAGCCTTAGACTGAAATTACACATTATCTGTCAAATGTGCTTATCCCACTGCAGTCTACAAACCGTGTTGGCCCAATCTTTCCCGGAAAAGACATTCCGACCAAGACTCATAATTTAAGTGATCTGAGATGTCATTGAAGAATGTGTCCTCAGAGAGCAGGAAGTCAGAGTATTGATGAGTTATGTCTCTATGACACTTTAATCTTACTTATTGAAAAAACTGATAAAGATGTTTAAACTTCCTCAACGGGTCAACCTCCATAGTATCCTCAATACATAATAAAACAAGAACCGAACTTCAGACTTTCTCCCCTCTACATATGGAAATCTATTTTTGTAGACCTACAGAGAGATTTTGACTTCTCTTTCTACTAGGAAGTAAAATATTCAAAGATCTGAACATAAAGAATAAACTGCTGGAGGTGGACAGAGCAGGAATAGGAAAAACAAGGTGGCTTTTCATTGGTTTGGGTTTTTTGATTTGAATTTTTGCAGGCATCAGAAGTTATACAACAGCGCCACTCTAGGGCCTTATGTGGAATAACAGGCAGCGTTCACCAGTGCAATTTTCTTCTTGGACCCTGTTTTTGTACAGAAAATTATGCAAAAAATCAGCCCAGCACAAAATGTAATAGCACTTTTGTTTTTGTCTGTTTTATTTCATTTTTAAGGTGCAAAGAGTTTTAAAACCTTCTGCTGAGATATCAGAGGGTACTATTTTCTGAGTCAGAAGATGCCGACTAACCTTGTAGATGGCCTGAGTCTAATTATGCATGTCCTCTTGGGCAAATTCCAGTAGCTTCCCTGGGTCTCACTTTCCCATCTGTAAAATGAATGGGTTGGTCTGTAAATCTGCACCATTCAATATGGTGGCAAGTTGTCACACGTGGCTATTTAAATTTAGATTTAGATTAATTAAAAGTAAATAAGATTAAAAATTCACTTCCTCAGTCATATCAGCCACATTTCAAATGTTCAATAGCCCCATGTAGCTAGTGGCTACTGAATCGGGTACAAATGCAGAATATTTGCAGCATAGCCGAAAGTTCTATTAGACAGCACTGACATTGCTAAAATTTATGTTTCCTGCCAAACTGAATTTACGTGCTTATACCAAAAATATTTTGGGAATCGATTTAACCAAGGTGAACCACACAAACAACAATCATTTGAAAAGCAAAACAGAGAGAAGAGAAAGAAAGGGACAGGAAAAGAAAATGAGGTCCGGATTCCAGGCTTCCAGCCACAGTCATTGCTGCTATCTGATAAGCTACTCATGTTTTAATTCCAGTCTTCAAACAAACTCATCTGCAAAATAAGGAGAAATCAAGTGCCTGCATCCATAGTCAGCATTACAAACAAGGGAGGGCCTAATGTGCAGCATAAATTTCCAATGGTGACATCTCAGGAAAGAATTTGCTGACAATTCCGTGTTCGCTTATGGAGTACAGCCCACGCAGCAGGCGACCTGGTTTTCTTAAGGACATTTAGGTGATTTTCTACCATTATGCATTGAAGGTGTTGCTAACACATCAGTTACAGCTTGGATATTACAGCAATTCCAGCACAACCTGGGATGTCACAGTAGACCTTGGCCACACTCCAGAGAGCAATGTGCTTGGGAACTGACAGCACGCTGCAGAGGTCTTGCTGGTGGTGTGGGCATATCCTGTGATTGGAGCCACAGAGTGACACCTGGGCTGCACACGGCTGCACCACAAAACCACTCTGCTGGTTCTAAAGCCACAAATGCTTGGCTCTAGTCAACACATGCCTCTGCCAGGGATCTATCCAGCTGTCGAATCTGCAGCAATTAGCTTTCTCCAATGTTCCCTTTGGTAAGAGCAGGAGGTGTGGGGAGGGGGCAATCATGAGAGTGACATCAATAAAATCTGGGGCCCATTCCTCAGTATTTGATACCCTGCAGGAAGCCTGATGCAGATGTCTAGATCACTTCTAGTTCCCTGTTGGAAATACCAGAAGGGCTCCCATGGCCTTGTGCATGATGGCCTTGAAAGGGTGGGTTGAAGTCAATATTATTCACTTTCTCCATGTCATCAAGCCATCATCCGTAACGTGATATAGAATGCAGAGGAGGTCAACAAGGTGTTGTCCCCTCATCCCTTCCCCAGGAAAGCCCTCTTGACCTTTCTGGATTACAGCCAGGCTGAACACAACATTTCCTGCAACCCAGCAGGGCTGGATTTGGCAAGTGTGAAGAATGGGGCCCGGCCAGGAGTCAGATGGGGTGAATGGAGCAGGGGCAGGCAGGAGGGCAGAAGACCTGCTTTAAAGACCCTTAAGGCACAACCTCAATAACTTCGGGTAGAACAACCCTGTGAGGAGGAATCAAAGGGAGTAGGGGAGAGGGGGATTCTTTCTGATCACAGGTAGCTGGCAAACTGCATTTGCATACACAAGGAGAACACAGACCTGACCAGACTCCATACATAGTAGCTGCCTTATAATGGGCTCTGCGCTGGGCGGAGTGTGCCTGTCAGTCTCCTTAGACACACAAACACAGCAAAGAGTGATTGGTCTATTTGCATGTCTCAGACACAAAAGACAACAATAACCATTTAGACCTTTACAATTCCTTTCCTTCAAACATTTTCTTTTTGGCACAGCTGAAAAAAACAAACCGCTGAATCTGACAGCAAGTTCTTCAGAGGTTTGATGCTCATCCCTTACGTTACCCAGATATTCCAAATTATCCTCATAGCAAAAATGACAAGAGGACCCTGTTCCCCGTAGAAGAGATGGGGAGAGCAGAGAATTGCAAAGAAAAAATACATTCACTTAGCAGACTGTTAGGGTGAACAGGGCCAGGGAAAGGACGAATGTGCCCCTTAAGATTAGAGATCAAGTGCATGGGAGTTCCTGTTCCATCCAGAGCTGTGCTTTCTTCACAACCACAAGCTGATCTGCCTTGTCCTGCCCCACAAAGGGAGGGACATGGCCATAGTACTGGGATAGATAGAAACACAGCTGTGTCACAGATTCAGAAGCAAAGTCTACCCAGAGCATTTTTCATATCCTGTCATCAAGGACTCAGTGTTTTCGTTTTTAAAATTTTTTTTAAGTGAAGTGTGAGCTAGGAGAATGAATACATAGACAAACACACCCAAAACTGTACAGTGTGCTTTTAATGACAAGAATGATGCCCTGCCTGAGAGGCAATATGAGCATAGGGATTACAGCAGTGCAAGTCATGGCCAAGGATCGAGAGATAAAGGCCCAATGACCACATTTGTCCAGACCACAAATGAATTTCCCTGCATGCCTGGGCCTTGACATAGTGGGAAATGCAGACATCGCACTGCTGAAAGGTCATAAAAATAGCCTTTGCCCATGGCTCTGTTTTCTAATTCAGTGAGAGGGAGATAATATAGGGATGTTTCAAAAGGTTTCATCACTCACTTCTGCAACTAGTTTTGACAGAAAATTCTCCTGCAGCCCACCAGATCATTGAACTCGATGAGATTAAAACAGAACTGATAAACATTGATTTTATATAGCCATCAATCACCTGCTGTCTTTTTGGTTTTTTTGGTTGCCATGGCCATAGTATTCCTTTCCTCAGCTCTCTTTATGTTTTCCTTTCAAAAATGCTAAAATTGCATTAGAAAACACCTTTAATACTGTTCTCTTCAAGAAAAAAACACGTCAGTCTTATACTGTTAAAAAGAATCTGAGAGAGGCCAGGTGTGGTGGCTCATCCTGTAATCCCAGCATTTTGAGAGGCTTAGGCAGGTGGGTCATGAGGTCAGGAGTTCGAGACCAGCCTGACCAACATGGTGAAACTCCATCTCTACTAAAAATACAAAAAATAGCCAGGTATGGTGGTAGATGCCTGTAATCCCAGCTTCTCGGGAGGCTGAGGCAGGAGAATCGCTTGAACCCAGGAGGCAGAGGTGGCAGTGAGCTGAGACCGTGTCATTGCACTCCAGCCTGGGAGACGGGACAAGACTCCGCCTGAGGAGGAAAAAAAAGAATCTGTTGGAACTAGAAAGTTGGATAGGAAATAGTCTTTTGTTTCTAACACCATCTCCTTTGTCTCTAGGTCTACCCCTGGTCAGTGGAGTATCCATCTGGAATAAATACTATTATTAGGGGATGATATTCAGCTACATGATATCTGCCCTAAAAAACATCTAAACTTGAGTTAAGGGTAAGAAGTACAATGGATCTCTTGGATAATGCTGGGCAAGATGATTTAGTGCAGTGGGGAATCAAACACAGCATTCAGGCAGATATCTTTCAACCTCTCTGGTTTAAATAGATAGCAGTATGAAAAGGGCATTTTAAACAGTGGGATTGGGGAAAGTTGATCCAGATTCCTTAAACAGAGAGTCTGGGTTTCGGACGATGTACCAACAGGTGAAAACCTTATTATTTACTAAAAGTAAACAATACCAAAAGTATTCCTCGCCCTGGCTTCTATCAGATTCACTTATAAGGAGAAAACTTTCAAATAAAGATCCCTGGTTTCTCCTTTAGATCACTGAATGAGATGGCTCAAGACCTCCATTACAGAATCCTGTTCTAGATGGTAAAAAGAAAAGGGCATTTATCTTCCTCAAATAAATCTCTAGGCTTGTGGCAGTGACAATCTGGAATTGTTACTATTCAAGTAAAGATCATGTTGGCAAAATGCTATGTTTCTCTTCAAAATATATTTAGGTGCTAATCTGACATTTCTCTGCCTGTCCCCTTTTTATACTCTTCTTTATCCAAGTGCAACACACACTCTTTGATGTAGTCCTTTCAAGTCAATCTTCATCTCTCAGCTGTTTATCCCTTCATTTTCCTTAGGCAGATAATCAGAGTACCTGTCAATCCTCCAGGCGGGAAATCATTCTGAAGAAACATTGAAAATAGAGGTGTTGTCTGCTCTCCTGAGGGATGTGAAGAACAAAGGTTAAACAATGCCTCCCCCACCGTCCAAGTGCCCCGCGCTCCTCTGTCTCCAGTATAAGTCCCGTGGCTTTGAATGGCATTTGTAGGGACTTAAATTGTGGAGTAGCACTGCCCTTGACATCGCAAATCCAGAGGTCTTTTTTTTTTTTTAACCTCAGGGAATCTGTGCTTGTTCACATATTAAAAGCTCTCCTCTTCTATATACCGGTGAATACGTAGGATTAATGTAATCTTCTTCATCAGAATACATACCAGCAGAGATTTACACGTTTTATTCTACAAAGAATGTTATTTATGTGCATGTCTTTTTATTTCTGCACCTCATTTCTTTATGAATAAATGTGGTGGGCAGGACTGGAGGGGGTGGTTGAAAGGGTACAGAAAAGCTGAGAAGTACTTAATGGAATGTATTACTTTCCAATTTGAGGTGTCCTTTGTGGATTTAAAATCTGACTTTACATCTGCAGGGAGGATACAGGTGCATTAACTGTGCCTGTGCAAACTGCTGAACCTTGGCTTTTCTTCCTGCTGGATCTTCCTGAGGAGCTAAAGTAGGGCAGCAGCCCAGTAGGAATAGTGTAAATTCACCTCCATTGCAAGTTGCTGCTATACCCTTGCCATTTTCCTCTGCTTTGGGGGGCCATGCAAAGACAAAGCATCCCATCACTGTCAGTTGTTTTATCCCACAATATGGGGCCAGGTATTCTATGGGGGCCCAATCATTTGTCTAGATAAATCCGCAGAGGAGACAGCTGTGCATTGTCTGCAGCTAACTGGAGAATCAGAGTGAGAAAATTCAGCTGGGAGCTTGCTGTGAAACTGCCAAGAACTCTCTTGAGCTCATTATTTGGATAAGAACCAGAGTGAAGTGAATAAAGAATGAGGAAACGTAGCCCATGTCTTTATGGGGCCTTCACTGTACCTTGTCCTCCATAGGTGGCATGCTTTAAAAATTGACACTGCAGTACCTTTTCTTCCTTCTTCTTTTACAATTAGGTTACAAGGGTTTTTACTGTTGGTTTCTTTTTCCCTGAATTTAGGTTGTTCAGAGAACTTACATTAAAGCAATATTCTCTATTCTTTTCTTGAATTTACTGGTCTTGTTCTAATAAAAATTATTTTGTGTAAATATTATGATAATAATACTTGTGTTAATAACATAAAACATAAATCCAGCACTTTCAAATACTAATCTGTTTCTTCAGCCATTTCTTGGCCAAGAGATTTTTTTTGAGTCAGTGTTATGGAACTGTATTAGCCTCTTCTCACGCAGCTAATGATAATTAAATGAAAATAAAGCTAGGTTTCTCTCTTTCCCTTTGACAGACTTGTTTATGTCTCAGTGAAGATTTGGGCAATCACACAATTTATTGAGGCCATACTATGGGCCAAGCATGATAGTAGGCAACAAAAATTTGCCATATTGATGTTCATAACTACATAAGACAGGAATAATCACTCCAACTCCATAGATGAAAAATAGAAGCTCCTAGTAGTTAAATTAATTCTTTAAGGTCTCAGAGCTTAAGTGGTGGTTCTGGAAATTAAACCCAGAACATCTTATTTCAATGTATGTAGTACAACTACTACATAACAAAATATTGCTGAAACAGGAAGAAGAAACCCTTAGGAAGTTTCTTCCTAATGTATACTCACCTAGATTTTCTTTTCCTATTTATCTCACAGAGATGGGCAGACTGAAAATAAATGACTAGCTGTTTCAAAGATTCTTCACTCAAAAAATTCAGAGAAAAGATAAATAGATCAATATTTCCCAAAAAAGAATATACTCTGTGCCATCAAGAAAAACTGTGTGTGTGTGTATTACATAGTCACATGAGGATGTACACTGATTATATTCTTCCCCTCAGTGTTGCTGGGGTGCCCATCCAAGAAACATCCAGGCACTGTTATTTTCCATTCCTTTCCTTAAATTCCAGTGGAAGAGCAAAAACTTATTGCAAAGTGCCAGAAGTGGGTAGATTGCACACAATTCTACCCTGAGAGTCTGTCTAATCAATGTACTGGCCCGTATTTTTCACATTTTATGGGACAGCAGGGAAAATTGTTGAGAAGAGCCAATTTGCAGCTGTGTTCTTAATTATGCCTTCTATGTGAAAGGAGGTGAATTTTTCAGCAAGAGACTGCAGCTGCATTCATAAGGCAGAAAGACCTAGTGTTTATAGCAGATAATTGAATGCCCTAGAGTTCCCAGATCCCAAGGTGGACTGAGCAGCCACCTCTCTGTGTGGCCCGGTCAAGCTACTTGACTCCTTTGTGCCTCAGTCAAGCCTGCTGCCAAAGTGTATTCAAACAGCAGGAACTGACTGCAAAACAGATGCTATATGTGGGTAACAGTGTCTGGGATAATTATATTTCCCCAAGTCACTGTCACTTGCAAAATAGTGGAGTTCAAAAGTTCCTTCCTGTATTGAATATCTTTGGGCCGTTAGCACTGCTGAGTCAGAATTGTCTCTTTCATGCATAGGCAGTTTACTTTGGGCCATGTTGGAAAGAAGAGTATAAAATCTTGATGTATCTATATTGCTTAGTACCAGGGGTAGTAAGAAAGAATAGCAGTCCACCAACCTAGGTATACAAGAAATGTAATTTTATTTTTCTATAACGGAGCTCAATTTCTATTTAATTTCTGATCCCCCAAAGGAAGAGAGAAAAGAGTTGAGAGATTATCCCCACTTTCCTCGTGATTGCATTTTATTAGCAAATTGCATATATTGTTTGCAACAAGGAACTGGAATAGTCACTGTGTTTGAGTCATCATCTATACTCTTTGACAACCCTAAGACATTGTTCTCCCTATTGTGTGTCATGGTGGTCACTGTTGAGTTGTCCCTTGTTCCCTTGGGCATTATTCTGTGCATCAGGTATTGCCATTCCATCTCTGAAGTATGAAAATTACGTTACTATTATAGGCATTTCAGTGGGGCTGTCTGAGGCTATTCACCTCTTCTGGGCTTCTTTTGGGAACAAGAAAATTATTCTATGCTTCTCCATCACTGAGGTATGAGGGAAAACTCTTCTCAGGATTCTCCAATCCTACCTGGGTTGCTGTTCTCTACTCTACCCTGGGTTTAAGGAGGGATGGCAAAGGGCACAGAGCTCATCCTTCATAAACGCACTGAATCTAACCTCTTTTTATTTACTCTCCAATTCTCTGACTCTCTCTTTAATTCCCAAAAATGTCATCTGGCCTTAGGAAGAAGAAAACTTTCAACCAGATTTCTTTTTACACTCAGAGCCCCTTCAGAGCCTGAAGCCCTTCTGTTTCTGTCATAATGTTTCTAACAGAGGTGATGGGTGGTTCCTAGTTCAGATAAGAAGAAACAAGGACCCCCAGAAACCATATGAGTTAAATATTTAAACACCCTCATTTAGGTGTCAAGTTTATTGGTTTTACCCTGAGTGTACTCAAGGAGCATTTGTGTATTTCTTTCCTTTCTCAATCCTGCCAAGTGAAAAGATTCACATTAATGTCTGCCTGATTTCCATCCATCCAACCACTGGAAAGGCACACTCATTATGTAAATATTGACGCTATTCCATCCTGGTTAGTAAACAGCAGTTATTCAAGAGCACAAGTATTGCCACCACTATTCTGTCAGCCCCTGAACCTCCTAATGAATAAAACCTGGCACATTGTGGAGCTACAGGATTCTTCCCTCACACTACATCCAGCATCCACTCTTATTGGCCAGTCTCTGTGCCTTACTAGTTGTTGAACATTCTGAATGTCACTCCTGGCTGTGTTCTTGAGACTTAGAGGAAACAAAGTCTAGGTGAGTGCTGCTGAGGTGGTCCTGGCACTTGAAGGTGCATATTCATCCTTCAGGAAGGGTTGCCTTGGCCAGTGAGCTACTGCTGAGCTTCCTATTAGAAACCACTCATGATTAAACTGGAGGATCTTGTTTAGATATTGTGGTTAATCCTAACTTAAAAGACACTGGAAGTGATATCTAGAACAACCTAAGTTTATCCTGAGCTCCCACTGGCTACTGGTTCTACAGATTTGAGCAAAGGCTTACTCTCTATAAGAGGTGGTAATAAGTTCTGTATCTTAGGAATCAAATATATAAATATCAAAGGATGTAATAGCTGCCTGTATGCCTTCTTTCCTTCCTTCCTTCCTTCCTTTCTTCCATCCTTCCTTCCTTCCTTCCTGAAAATTTTAATTCAAAAACAACTAGATGGGGCAGAACAGGGGTGCCGTGGGAGACAAGAAGGGTGGAGTGGGGATAGGCATGGCTCTACTCATCTACTAAGAGAGTCAGAGACTACATGGTTAGATAGGCAATCATGTGCCCTGGCAAAGGGTGAGTGAATGCCCCAGTAGGTGAATGCAGAGTTCCACTAAGAGGTTTGAAGTCTGAGTGGAGTAAGAAATATATTTATGTCATGGCAGTGAGTCAGGGGAGCAATTATACACAGGAGGATTGACCAAATAAAAACATACATTGAGAATAATGGAAGCCAAGTTTTTCACTGTTGAAGAAAAGAGTTACAAATAAAGAAAGAGGCAAAACTAGAATATACATTGTAAAGTTAGATTAGAATTGGAAGTGTTAGTATAACTCATAGTTTTCAATTCTATTGATAAATACCAAAGTAAATATACATGTAAATATGTCTGTATATATTTTCTCTCACACACAAATGCACATTCCATAGCTCTACACATTGAGAAGGTCCGTGAGCAGGAACACCTCAAAAGCAATGAGTGTACCTGGCACCAGATCTTGGTTTCTAAATACCATTGTCCTCTAAAAGGAAACAGCATCCCTTGGAGAAATAGCTGAAGCAGTGAAAGTGCAAGATAATTCTGAAATCCTATGCCAAAAAATAAAAAGGGGCTAAAAATGATGGAGATGTTAAAGGAACAGAGAAGCCAACTTGAAGGAGTTTCACTGGCCAAATCTGGGTCAGAGTGCACATCATAATACATAATGATAGAAATAGATTATAACCCATTAAATAACAGGAATCCAGGAGTCTATAATAATGTAAGTAATTAAATAACTAATTAATAAGGGAACACTTTTTATTACAATAGAATATCAACTAATAAACAGAAGAAATAATAGAATTAGAAAAATCCTCATTTAGCAACTATCATACTAATTGGGTTAATGATTAAACATCAATGAATGCTAAACTAGTAGGTGAAATTTAATAAGGAATGGGATATTTACAAAGTCACAAAGTATCACAAAATAAGTAGTAATTATAAAGAAAAAAAGAGCAACTCTTCAGTGGATAAACTGGACAAAGATCACTTCAATGGTGTTTTGGGAATGATTAAATTTAACACCATCTATATAGGAGCAAACAAAAGTTTTGTCACACCTGACAGGATGCAATAAAAATAACACAGAAGCACTTCTGCAACATTTCTACCAAAAATACATAAACTGAATCATTTCATAAATATCAGAAAAGTCCAAATGAGGGATAATCTAATAAAACAACCTGCATGTAATCTTGCAAAGTGTCAAGGTCAGGGACAGACTGAGGATTGCAGATGAAAGAAGGCAAAAATCATGACAACTAAATGCAATATAGGATTCTAAACTAAATCCTCTGTCATAAAGGACATTATTAGAACAATTGGCAGAAGCTTCAATGGGGTCAGAGGATCAGATGGGAGTAATATATCAACGTCAATTTCCTGACTTTGATGATTATATTATGGTCGTGTAGCAGAACATCATTTTTGTAGGGAATACAAACTAAAGTGTATTAGAATGGTGAAGCATTGTGTCAGCAACTTACTCTAAAAGGGTTCAGGAAAAAAGTACTTTGATTACTGCAGTTTTTATTGAGTTTAAAATTGTTTTAAAAGATTTTAAGTAAAAGAGAATAAAAAGAGGAAAATACAACATATGTGGCTAAGAGAAATTCCCTTTGCAGAGAAAAAGAATTGGAAGAAACCATAACTGGCCAAAGTATATATGAATGCAGCATGTATGGCCAAGCACATGTGTGTGATGAGTCATCTGTCTCATTGCTCTGTCAGGATGAAAGAGCCGCTTGAGAATATTGTCTTACCCAAACACACATTTTAAAGAGAAAGAGATCTGAAGAACCAAGGACTAACAAAATAGGTTGTTTATAGCACTTATACGATGTACCATTGTATTATTTTAAATGGTTCTAATGGAATTGACCAGCACTGTGTAATAGAAATGTAAAGCATGGAAAAGTATCTTTACACCAGGCGCGGTAGCTCATACCTGTAATCTCAGCACTTTGGGAGGCCGAGGTGGGTGGATCACTGGAGGTCAGGAGTTCGAGACCAGCCTGGCCAACACAGTGAAACCCCATCTCAACTAAAAATAAAAAATATATTAACTAGGCATGGTGATGCATACCTGTAATCCCAGCTACTCAGGAGGCTGAGGCAAGAGAATCACTTGAACCCGGGAGGCAGAGGTTGCAGTGAGCTGAGATTACGCCACTGCACTCCAGCCTGGACAACAGAATGAGATTCCATTTAAAAAAAAAAAAAAGTATATTTAATAGAATATTAAAATGTGCTCCAATAATGGCTCAAAGTGTTATCACTGTTAGTTCTTGACTAGAAACAAAATCAATTAAAATTGTTTTAATATCTCACATTCTTCTAGCAAAATAAAAGCAGCAAAACTAGTTATAATGCAGTTCATTGTCTTTTCACTGAAGTACTGGCAATGGCAATCTGACTTCTACTTACTTGTAGAGCCCCTATATCTGAACGATTCCTTAATTACACACGTAGCTTATGCAAGGCAAAATCCAGCAGAATCTTCACATCTATTGCCACAGAAAGAACTTCAAATTACTTTCCATGGCTGAATAGAAAAACTGCTTGAAAATGCTGACCAAAAAGTTTCTTCGCTAATGGTAAAGAAATTGAAACAGATCCAGTAAAGTTGTCAAGGAGGCAGGAAAATAAATTAACAAAACAAAGTATAGTGTAGTAGTTAAGAGCACAAAGCCTAGAGCCAGACTTCCTGCCTAGAAATCCTAGTTCTACCACTGTAGAGTTGTGTGATCTGCAGGACATTACTTAACCTCTCTGTGCTTCAGGTTTCCCAGCTGTAAAATGCGGATAATAATAGTATCTACTCTATAGAGCTGTTGTAAGATTTAATGGGTTGTTTTATAGCAAGTGTTTTAAAGAGTAATTAGTTATGATAAGTGATCAATGAGTGCCAGCTATTATTTAAATTTTTATTATTTATCACTTTTATACAGTAGAGCTGTTGCCCCCCAAACAGTCCTAAAGCTATTTCTCTAGGGACAGCACATAAACCACCACCCTACATTCTAATGTATTTTGTTAGTCTTTTGAAAATGCTAAATCTTGATAACCCCAAATGTATTATTTTACATAAAAATGTTAAAAATGAATTCTAATTTGGGAGAAATGCAAGAGGAACTAAAGCCAACATATTTTAAATTTTTGTGCAGAAAAAGTAGTTAAATAATTCAGAAAACTCAAATAAGATTCTTGTAAATATTTTTTATAAAGAAATCTTATATTCATTTTCCATTGTATATTTATATCAACCCTGTAAGACAGGGTAGGCTGATCAAGTAATAACATTTTTTTTAAAAGCTGAAGAAACTGAGGCAAAAAACAGTTAAGTGAATTTCCCACAACCACGAGGAACAGAATGTAATCCAGTATTGTCTGTAACTTGAATCAGAATCTAAATCCAAAGCAAAGCACTGTAAAGTGGAAAATGTATGTCATAAAGATTTGATGGTTAACACACAACTTAGCATAGTTTAAGTCTGTTTCTAGACCACTGTTTGTTCAAGAGACATTTTTATCTTAACAGAGGCATTATCCAATCCTAGAGATAGTACCCTCTTTAGAAAGACACCAACTAGCCAGGCAGGGTGGCTCATGCCTGTAATCCCAGCACTGTAGGAGGCTGATGTGGGCGGATCACGAGATCAGGAGTTCGAGACCAGCCTGGCCAATATGGTGAAACCCCATCTCAACTAAAAATACAAAAAATTAGCCAGGTGTGGTGGCGCATACCTGAAGTCTCAGAATCGCTTGAACCCAGTAGGCAGAGGCTGCAGTGAGCCAAGATGGCACCACTGCACTCCAACCTGGGTGAGACTGAGATTCCATCTCACCAAAAGGAAAGAGAGAAAGACACCAACCAAAGTTTGCATTAAAGAGTTATTCAGATTCGTATCACAACAGTTATAGTAAAATCAAATTTTACTCAAAGCAAGTCAATTTCATTGCTCCAAATGATTTGACTGGTTGTGTCAAAGCAAAGAAACCAAGTTAGTTTAGTGAAAAAGTTATACCAATAGTTAGACTGAACTGGTCAATTTATGTTGTGTGTTTGTAGCTAATCTGACTAGCATCTGACTAGTTTGACTAATAAAGCCACTAAAAATGGATGATTCTATTTGTACATAAAGAAAAATAGCAATAGTTATAAGTTTCCTAGTATACTTTAACATTGATCTCAGACACTTGTGGGATCAATCATTTAAAATCAGATATGCTCTCCCACAACTATAAAACCTGAATAGAACATTGAGAGAGACTGAAAATAATTAAAGAAGCTTTACTGTCCACATTAACAAAAGATTTCTCCAATAGCAATGTTGTTCCTACTTTTTTATAACTAAGAATGATCCTTAATATAAATAAGGTCATGTGTGGTGGCTCATGCCTGTCATTCCAGTGCTTTGGAAGGCTGAGCTGGGAGAATCACTTGAGACCAGGAGTTTGAAACCAGCTTGGACATCATAGTGAGATCCCATTTCTACAAAAAAATAAAAACTTTGCCAAGCATGTGGTGAGAGCCTATAATCCTAGCTACTTTGGAGGCTGAGATAGGAGGGTAACTTCAGCCCAAGAGTTAGAGGTTCCAGTGTGTTAGGATCGTGCCACTGCACTAATGTGAAAAACAGAGCAAGAGCCTCTCTGGGAAAAAAGAAAAAGATAGCTGGATTTCTTCTAGGTCAAAATAAAAATGAAGCAGGAGACCAAAAAATCATAGAGAAAAAATATGCATTTTTCATTATATAAAAACTAAAATAATTTCTAGAAAAACCGTCAAAAATAGTATTAGGAGAAATATTCAGAAAAAAATATTTGCAACCCATATAATACATTAAGGGTTATCTATGAGGTTCAAAGAATTTCTAGCAATTTATAAGAAAAGGATAACTTAGCAAAAGAAATGCAAATGGGCAAACATTAGGAATAGTCAAATAGAGAAAATTCATGTGAGCTTTAAACATTGGAAAAGACGCTCAATTTCACTAGTCATCAAAGATACATGCAAATTAAAACTAAGTTGAGGTACTACTTTTCATCTATCAGGCAAGAAAAATTTAAGAAAATATTAATATTTAATGTCTGTGTATGACATTTTAGTGAAAGTACGAATTGCTGTATCAATTTTGGAAAGTGACTTGGAAATGTTAATTAACATTATAAATATACACTTTCTTTGCTCCAGAAATTTTACCTCTATAAAAATAAAAGCACCAATGAGTAGATAGATAGATAGATAAGGCATTAGTTTTTTTATTGCTGTAACAGGTTACCAAAAACGTAGTTGCTTAGAACAATACAAATTTATCAGGACAACACAAATACAATTCTAGAGGTCAAAAGTCCTAAAATCAAGATATCAGCAAAGCTGCATTCCTTCTGGAGGGTCCCTTCCAACTTCCAGAGTCAGTTTCCTTACCTTTCTTAGCTTCTGGAGACCACCTGCATTTCCTGGCTCATGACCAGTTCCCTCTGTCAATATGACCTCTGCTTGTGTCCTGACAGCTACCTTCTACGTTCCTCTTATGAGAGCCCCTGTGATAACCCTTAGCCTACCTGGATAGTATCTCCATCTCAAGGCCCTTAACTTAGTCATGTCTGCAAAGTTCATTTTGTCATATAAAATAAAATAAGGTTTAAAGGTTCCAAGGGTTAGGATATGAATATCTGTGGGAGGCCTTTATGCTCCCTACTATATTTATATGTCCACACCCACATACACACATGCACATTTACTATTGAAAATGCATACTGGAGCATTCAGCTTTCCATGACAAAGCTATTAAAGTTAGATCCCCACCATACACCATCACTTAAATTCTGAAGACATTGACTGCTGGAATGAGAAAACAAAACTCTAAATCTGTTAGGGAAAAAAGGAGAAATGTCTTAAAAACTTTAACCTGAGTGTATTGACACATGCCTACAGCCCCAGCTACTTGAGGTGAGAAGATTGCTTGAGCCCAGGAGTTCAAGGACAGCCAAGGAAATGTAGTGGGATCCTGTCTCTTTAAAAATATGTATAAATTTTAAAAATTTATATCCTTCACCCACTTTTTGATGGGATTGTTTGTCTTTTTTCTTGTAAATTTGTTTTAGTTCTTTGTAGATTCTGGATATTAGCCCTCTGTCAGATGGGTAGATTGCAAAAATTTTTTTCCCATTCTGTTGGTTGCTGGTTCACTCTAAGCATTTTTTAGTTTGCTGTACAGAATCTCTAGAGGTTAATTAG
>CAUYQU010094049.1:0-33848 GCA_963574635.1 Cheracebus regulus | reverse complement strand
AGATAGCATGGGGAGAAATGCCAGATATAGGTGAAGGGGAGGAAGGCAACAAATTACACTGCCACGTGTGTACCTATGCAACAATATTGTATGTTCTTCACATGTACCCCAAAACCTAAAATGCAATAAAAATAAAAAATACAAAATAAAAAATAAAAAAAGAACTCAGTGACATGGCTCTAATGCATCTGCATCTACAAGAGAGGCTGAAAATGATGTTCTTTTGTGTGTCTAGGAAAAGAAGGTAGTTTGGTGAACACATAGCATGTCTATGCCACATTCTCCTTTTAATCAAGTCTAGTAGCAGAAGTAAAAAGGCATTATTTTTACTCCACATTTCTCTTCTCAATAAGGGTAGAGATAGTACTTTCTTTCCACAGAAAGAAACTTGCTACTCGTTGTGCTATATTACCAAGAACAGTGAGAGAAAAAAGATTATCTCAGAAAAAGTATTTATGGAGTTTATTTAAAGGAAGCAGAGGAATGAAGAATAATATATTTATAGACAGAATAATATTTTGGGAGTTTCTGGTGTTTTAAATGTCATTTCTGCTCCCTCTTAGTATCAACCTTCTTACCAACCTGCTCTATGTTACAACAGCAATGTAGAATATGTGGTTATTGTATAATAAGAGATAAAGAGTTTGTGGCTTCTGAGTTTTTTAAATGGTGATCTGTAGCCTATGTGGAGGGTAGGAGCACTGGAGACCTGTCACTGAGAGTTGGTGCAGCTGGGGCTGTATTCATACAGATTGGCCATTATCCCCAAGGAGGCTGGTGGCTTAACATATTTTGTTTTATTTTTAAAACTCCTTTCATATATTCATACAGAGAGAGAGGGAAGTAGAGAGAGAAAATAAAAGATATGTACAATATGGTCTTTTTGTAGAGAAAGTATCAAAAATGATTTTTCCGAAAAGGCAACATCTCTTCTACAATAGATAATTTTGGCACAAAAGTCTACTATTTTAAGTGTATAGTATTTTCTACTATAGAATTTATATAACATAAAGTATATGAAAAATAATCCCAAAAAGTCAAAAGATAAACAAACATAATGCATAATCCCGTCATTCAATCACTATTTAAAATTTAGAAAACTTTGGTGCTGAAAATTTAATGATGTTTATAAATGGATAGAGAGCAAATCTAGTATAAAATCATGAACATCTGGTTAGCTGAGTATGTGGTCCATAGAAATAGAGTGGGCGATTTGAGACATTGACAATAGAAGAGCATAAAGCAACTAAATGATTGAAACAGAGTGAAAATGTTATAAAGGTATGGGTTTAAAATATTTAAAAAGGACAGAAAAGGAAGTAGTAAACCACAGGCAAAATTCCTTAAATCAAGAAAAATCCCTCTTGCTAGTTCTTTGATGGAAAAGGTTAGAGATAGCTTATTAGCTTTCAATATAGCAAAAAATGATGTCACCCCTAAATGAAGTAACTTGCCCCTAAGAGCCCACTGGGAGTTCAGAGTAGCCAAAGTGAGGCAGAGTATTTTTCCCAACTGAAATAAAAAGCATGAGGTAAAACCAATTAATCTAATTTTATGGTCCAAGTTAGGGAAAGAGCAATCTGGCAATTTCTTCACTGGATGCAAGAAAAATAAGTTATTCTGTTTATATTTATCTTGGTTATATATTTTATATGTATGTCTAGCATCTTTTTTTTCAAACAAGTACTTCCATTTAGGATTGATAACAGAGAAAAATGAACATTCAGGCTAGTTTTTACTTATTATTGAGTTCAAAATTGAATAAGAAATGGCTGTAAAAGTTTGAGAACTTACATAGAGTCATTAAATAATATGCAGGGGAGCATAACTGAGAGAAGGCAAGGAGGAAGATAGGGAGTAAGATGAAAGCAGAGGAGGGAAAGAGGGAAGACATGTAAGAAGTAGGGAGGATTTTTCTTTACAGTTCAAATAGATGTTGTTTTTAAAAGAAATGTGCCATGTATGCTACCAGTTCACAAATTCAATCTGAAAATCTCCATTACGAAAGTTCTTAAATTGCTTTCAAAAGAGATTACTGTTTATTTTCTCACAGTTTAGGCATTCTAGGTATTTCTGCCTAAAATATCAATGTGATTCACTTTTTAGTTTACTTTTGGAAATCTGTCTCTAATTAAGCCAATCGTAGCAGGCCAAATGATAACCACTAAAGGTCTACATGTCCTAGTCTTTGGAAATTGCAAATATATTATCTAACAATAAAACTTATGTGCACAGCACTTCAAATATTCTTGAACAATAATAATTCTGCTTACTTCCTCCACTTAAGTATTGATCCCTCCACTTAAGTATTCTGCTCTAAAAACAGTTGTATCTTATCCCTAAACTATTTACTTTAATTGTATATCTGTAATTTGATCAAAAATATTGTGATCCTTTATATACAGTTTTAATTACATAATTTGACTAAAATTATAAGATATAAATTAAAAAGAAACTTCTTGTTTCCTTAAAAATGATTTGTAAAGATTTAATGCTAATGAATAGCTAATAAAAATTATTGCAAAATATGTATTGGGGAGACAACTTAAAAGTTTTGAAAGCAATAATTAAGAATCTGGAAGGGTTCCATACCCAGATTGCTTCCCAAATGTCTTTAGTTTCTTAAAATTCTTTCTCTAAACATATCCAAAAATGGTAATCAGAGAAGATGTTATCTTAAGAGTACAACTTAAGAGCCAGACATCCTGTGCTTTAATTTTATCTCTACAATTTACTAATCATAAATCTTAGGCAAGTTTCTTACCCTCATATGAAAAATGAGGATAATAATAGTTGCTACATCCAAGAGATACTGGGAGGATTAATAACAGCTGGTGAATACTAAGTGCTCAATTATTATTATTAATATTATTACTGCTACTATTTATGTGGTTAATTCAAGAATGACTAACTGGAACATTTATTAGTGGAGACATAAAGAAGAGGCTTGGGCTTCATGTCAAAAAAAAAACTGATAAATGCATATGTTATCTTTATGCTAAAATACATTTTTCAATTCTCTTCTTTGTCTAACTTTGCCAATTAACAAACCAGTTCCAATCCTAATCACTTCTGATGAAGAGTTTTCTTATAGATTGGTTTACATTTCTGTAAATTATTAGCTTAAAAACACATATATAAGACACAAATTTTATGAAAATTCAAAGCTCCTGTGGCATATAAGCATCACTCCACCCAATCTTTTCTTCTCATCCTTGTAAGATTAATAGTCTAAAACAATAAAACAATATGCCTGCAGCCCATAACACCCCATCCCACGCTGACTCTTCTCTTCTGCCTCAATGTACCACCCATCTTATACAAGGGCCAAAGCCCTTTCAAGCTGAAATCGCCTTCTATAGCTGGCCCAAAAGGATTCCCTTTGTATCTGCTTTCAAATATTTCAATGTTGTTGAATCTCTGTTGTTATCATATCTTACAGAACCATATTGAAATAGATGGTTTTAGAGCTATCCTGAGACCTAGCTTGCTGTTTGCCCAGGATCACCCAGACAGAAACCAGAAACAGGAAAATCAATCACTACCTCCTGACAAAATAAACAGAATTTCTTTCTTCTTCTTTGGGGTCATAAGGACTACTTTTGGTTAGACAATGAAGGGCTGAAGTGAAAAGAGTAGTGAGATCCCAGGTTGCTTCTGGTAAAATCATCTCAACATTTTAGTAATTAGAAATTGGGTTTACTAAAATGTTTTATATTGGAAGTTTGCAGTTATTTGGGGACAAATTGTTCCCCACTTTTTGGATTTGATTAGGGCAAAGTACTCCAGTCTACAGCTGATTATCAAAAGAAAAGGAAGAAAGTATCATCCAAAAATATTTATTAAAGTCAGGCTTTGTTGAGCTTCTTCCCAAGGATTATAGGAAACTTGGCTCCCCTTCTCCCAGCACTAACAGATCTAGGAAAATCAATGAAACTAAAGATGCATTAGAGCTAAAGACAGAATGGCCAACAAATATTCAGACTAAGTAGAAAGAAAATAGAAAATTACTAAATATTGCCGGTATTTATTTTTCTGTTCTGAGAGCTGGATGTTTGTTTGACTAAAGGAATTCAGGAGTCAAATGTCTTAGATTAAGAATCACAACTTTTAGCATTAAAAGTGGAAGTCATGGTTTGGAGATAGTAGCACAAAGTGAGATGTCGGAAGACCTGAATTCTAGTTCCAGCGCTAACATGTATCAAGGTAAAATTGATGTAATCTCTTATTCTCTCAGAGATGAGTTAACTGAGGCCAAACATTTATTGGGCTTCAATCTAGAACGTTAGACACAGTGTTTATCCTTTCTTAGTTTTGGATTCATTATTTGTAAAATGGGGATAGTAATAGAACCAAAGTATTATAGGTAGAAGTTATGAGATTATAGGGCATAATGTATGTAAAGAGCGCAGCACTGTGTCTGGCAGCTAAAAAATATATATTAGCTGTAATTTATTTATCCATTTGTTAAAGATGAGGTCAGAGAGACTGACAAAAAGGAACACATGTCAGAGTTGATGGCATTAGGTGATTAAAGGGGAACAATTGTTAAATCATTAATTTTTTTCTTTCAAAATTATTTCAACTATTCTTTTTTATTGCATTTTGGGTTTGGGGGTACTGTTAAATCATTATTTATAATTTTTTCAGCCTCTGAAGAAATGTTGGTGCTCCAGAGCAAGTCCTCAAGTGACCACACCCTGGTCAATCAAATTTCTGATCACAAATCTTACTTTTTTATGTGAATATCCAGAGTCTGTGAATACATTTTTCATAGTACCCATTCTGTCTAATCATAAATTAAACAACTAATTTTGGGAATGCAAGAATGTGCAGAAACACAATTTATATGTGTGATTATTATTTTAGCTTTCATTCCAATATTAACTATACTATATTAATACTGGTTACTATCCCACAACAATTCAGGACTGTTTAGCCACAAAGATGATGATCCAAAATCAATGAGGATTAGAAGAGAAGTAACTTCTGTGAAAGGTAAATGGGGGAAGAAGCAGGACTGGGCAGAGAAAGCCTTAAGCCTGAGCTGTTGATTTGACACCTTTGAAAGGGAAGAGGGGAAGAAGCAATTCAAAGGAAACCTCAGACAAAGGTCCAAATTTGATAAAGTCTCAGCCAACCCATGAGGTAGCTCGGGAACAAAGACTGATGTTAGAGAAATACTGCACTAGGCAAAAATGGCCAGGCATCAGTACACCATGGTGCTCAACTGGTTGGTGGAAATTGCCCAGATGGAGTGCATTGGCTTTCAATGCACATTTTGAAGATGATATCACTGGAGGCTGCCACCTAATTTTACTCCTTGTAACTAAACAGCAGTTTTCTTTCTTGAAGGAAGATCTGAGTGGTGCACCTGATTGAGTACTAAAGAGTTTCCTATAATATACACACCTTCAATATATTTTATTAGAATAAGTTTTTTCTATTTTTCATACCTGACATAATTTTAAATTTTATAATTTAAAGCATTTATAACTTTTCTTGTATATAATTTACCAAATTATTGAGTTGTCAAGTTTAAATAGCAAATTACAAATTATAATAGAGGATTTTAAAATATATATTTAAAGTTGATTTACTTTGTTTTTAAAGCAACTAAGTAAAATATTCTTTCCTATATTCTCAAATATAACAATTAAGTTGGCATTTAAAATGCTGAGATACCTAACCATGTCATCCATATTTTCATTAAATTAAAATTCATACTTTTGAAATAATATATTTGTTATTGCAAGCACATTTTAGATGTAAAACCAACATGCTCTATTAGTTTTCCAGTTGTTTGAGAATAGGAGTTGTATCTATATATTCCAAGTATATCATAAGAAGTTCTATACTGCAATTGTAATGAACAAAGAATCACTTCACATTTTTGGAATGTGATAAAAGAGTATTTAAAATATACCCTCCACATCTGTGAGACATATAAATCATTCATTGAAAATCAAATATGTTTTATACCTGTCCTTACATTTTACCAAATTCAGGATGATAGGCTATGGCTTTGTATTACTCTATGATATAATGAAAGCTGTAATCAAAATGAGCCATGGGCATTAGAAATGAAAAGCCATACTCTGATTATTCTTTGTAACAGCAAACCAGAGATATTCTCTCACAAATATTTTTACAGAGGCGTGTACAGAAAGATTGATTCTACAGATATATACTGGAATTTCAAATTTACTTAAAGATATTTTAAGATATGTGAATATTTGTCCCCTGGATAATCTAAAGATTTGAGAAGTTTAATCACTACTTAAATGATGGTCATAGTTATCATGTAACTAACTTCTGTATTCTGTAGCCAAAAGATGTTTCCTGTATTCCAATGAGACATAGTAAATATGGAAAGCAAAAAAGTTCATTTATTTAACATTTCCAAAGCACATCACATTTTGCTTAGTATTTTTTTCCCAACATTTTACTATAAAATGTTTCAAACATACAGAGAAATGGGAAGAATTGTATAGCGAACACTCACCACCTATATTCTACAAATAGCATTTAACTTCACTTGTTTTATCATATTTTCCCATGCATCTATCCATTTCTCTATCTTTGCATCAGTTCAACTTATTTTTAATGCATCTGAAAGTAGGTTGATAAATCAATACATTTCTCTTAAAATACCTAAGAATTTAACTACAATTTAATACAATCTTCCCCGTGTATCCATGGATTCTTCATCTATGAATTCAACCAACCATGGATCAAAAATTCAGTAATTACCAGGCATGGAAAGGCTGATCTTTTCATATCTGCAGGTTCCCCATGGTCAACAGAGGAACTTGATCATGGGGAGATTTTGATAGCTGCAGGGGTCCTGGAAACAATCTTTGCTGATACTGAGGGACAAAGGAATAAATATATTTATTTGTATGTATATGATGTTTTTTTTTGGTTTTTGTTTTTTGTTTTTATGGGGTTTCACTTTGTCACCCAGGCTGGAGCGCAGTGGTGCGATCTGGCTCACTGTAACCTCTGTCTCCCGGGGTCAAGTGATCCTCTCACCTCAGACTCCTGAGTAGCTGGGACTACAGGTGCGCACTGCCACACCTGGCTAATATTTGTATTGTTTGTAGAGACGGGGTTTCACCATGTTGCCCAAGCTGGTCTTAAACTCCTGGCCCCAAGCAATCTGCCCACCTTGTATTTGTGTGTGTGTGTGTTTCATTTAAGATAGAATTTTCATACAAAATACTGCATACCTTGAATGTATCATTCAATGAATTTCTACAAATGCACAAATCTGTATAACCAAAATAAAGAATATTGATAATACCCCAGAAAGTTATCTCAAGCCTTTATATTACTTCCCAGCCAATCTCCCAACACTCCATAGGAAAATATCCTTCTTTTTTCCTCACTATAGATGAGTTTTGCTTGCTTTAGAAATTCCTATTAATAGAACAACACACATTCTTTCATGTAAGGCTTTATTCACTCAACATTTATTTTCAGACATATCCACATTATTACTTATTTCACTAGTTCGTTTCATTTTATTTCTGAATAGTATCTCTTTGTGTAAAGATATCTGTTTTTTTTTTTTCAATCCATTGTCTTCCAGATTATGGCCTAATATAAATAAAGCTGCTATGAACCTTCTTGCAGTAGTAATTTTTTGTGTATATTTGTATGCATTTTTCTTGAGTAAATACTGATAAGGGGAATTGCTGGATTATAAAGTAGGTATCTGTGTTGTATTAAAAAAAATTTTCAGATCTTTCTTCAAAGTAATTGATGTTTCACTTCCACCAACAACGTATAAATGTTCCAATGACTCCATAGCTTCCCCAATATTTGCTGGTGTTAGTCTTTTCAAGTTTAGCCAAACTGGTGAGTGTGCTATATTAGCTAATTGTGGTTTTATTTTGGATTTCCCTTATGACTGATGATGTTGGACACATTTTCGTATATTCATTGGCTGTATATTCTCCCTTCTGAATGTTCTATCAATGTTTTTGTTCATTTTCTATTTATTTCTTGTTGAATTGCAAAGATTTTGTATGTATTTTGATACCAGTATTTTATGAGATATAATGTTTTGCAAATTTTTCTCCCAGCCTGAGGCTTGTTTATTAATTTTCTTAATGGTGTATTTTGATGAGCAAATGTATTAAATTTTTATGAAGTTTAATTTTTCATTATTTTTTATTTACAATTATGGCTTTCTTTATTCTAAGAAACTTTTGTCTATCTCCAAATCACAAAGATAGTTTATGTTTTCATATAAAAAAATTATAGTTTTACTTTTTACATCTAAGTATATTGTTCCATCTCAAATATGAGGCAGGAATTGAGTTTTCTTTCCTTGCATATGGATAGCTAGTTGTTCCAGCGCTATTCATGGAAAAGACTTTTCTGTCCCCAGTGGATTGTCTTGACTAATTTGTGAAAAAATCAAATGAACATATAAGTGGAGAGACATTTCTAGTCTCTCTGTTCATCTCTATTGATATATTTATTCATTTTTATGTTACACTGTCTTGATTGCCATCTTGTTATAGCAGATCTTAAAAGGCAATTATTGTAAATCCTTTAAGTTTGTTCTTTTTCAAAATTACTTTGCATAATCTAGGTTCTTCCTTTGTATGTCTACATGCCTTTATTTTCCTATATGCCTTATGTCCTTATGTCCAGATTTTTCCTTAAAAATCTGACATATGTCCTTATGACATATGTCCTTATGTCCAGATTTTTCCTTAAAAATCTGCTAGGATTATAATTGGTAATGCGTTGACACTAAAATAAATGTTGGGAGAAATGATATCTTAATAATATTGAGACTTTTCATTCATGAATATGGTATATATATATATTTTTTAGTTAGGTCTTGATAAATTTGTCTCAGCAGTGTTTTATAGTTTATAATAAAGAAGTCTTGCATATTTTTATTAAATTTATTTCTAGCCATATTATAGTTTCTGATGTTACTATAAATCAAATTATTCTTACTTTGTTCTTAAATTATTTTCTAATTGTATGCTAGTATAAAAGCATAAGTGACTTTTTAGGTTATTTAGTTTCCAAATACATGAAATTTTTCTATATATGATATTGGTACACATCTTTAATTTAATTTCATTTGTAGTTAGAACACATGCTTTTTATTTCAATCCTTTTAAATTTATTACCCTGGTTTTATCATATACTCTGTCTTACTACATGAATGTTTACTAAGAATTTTTGAGAAGACACAAAAGAAATACAAAAATTAAACCCTGCTTTCCTGCAGTCAACCAACCACATGGGAGTTAAAAATATAAAAGAGCCGAACAATGACAGTCGGGAAGGGCTAAAATTACATCATTAGTATGAATTAAATACATAAGTGATTAAAAGTCCGAAAAGAAAAGATTTATCAAAGTAGGGGATCAATCAGGGTATGCAGCCCTCCAATATTTTTAGACACGAGTCTTGAAATACGTGTTTGGCATAAACTTAAATTGGAAGCTGGTGAAATGATTAGTAACAAGGGATTTAAAAAAGCATTCGCAATTCATAAGCAGAAGACAGCATGGACTCTACTTCTTTCTTCCTTGTGTTCTTTTTTTCACATTATTTTGTTCCCACCCAGTATGTGTCATGCTTTGTGATTAATGCTAGATGTACACCGTCTGTCTCTCCACTCAGAGATCTCTCAGTGAGGAGGAAGATGTAGGCATAAATATATTAAGGCATAAGCCTTAAGAAGGGGGATGCAAGTACAGAGATAGCAAGTGGAGTATAAATCTCTGATTTACTTTGCCTTGAATGGCACCAGGAAGACTTTACAGAGTGATTGTCTTTGAGCTGAATCTACAAGAACGTGTCTGCCAGAGAGAGAACAGAAAAGTCCTAACAACATGAAAGTATAAGGCAAATACAGCTAGCAGCTTAGGGTGCATATGACGGGTAGGGGAAAGAGTTTGCAGAGGTGCAACACAGCCAGATAACAAGGTTTGATTGTGCTGGAAAAAGTTTGTATTTTGTGATATAGTGGATAGGAGTCATGAAATGTCTTTCAGTAGTATAGTGGCTTGATCACATTTGTCTTTATAAAGCTATCTGGCAGAACTGGGAAGGGTGGATTGGATTTGGGAGAAACTAAAGACAGGGAAGCCAGCTGGGAGACCATGTGGTAGCTCAGGTGATTGGTGATAAATCCGAAGTGAGGCAGGAAAGATGAATTAATATGTGAAACATGTAGGAGGTAGAATGAATAGAAAACAGGAGAGAGAAAAAGTGGTCATGACTGATTTACGACTTCTGATGTGTTTGGTGGGGTGCATAGTATTTTCATTATGAATGAAAGAAAATGCAAGCAAGAAGGCAGATTTTGGAAGAGAAATTTTCATTTCTTATACTTTGAGGAGGAATGATCCATTAGCCAGCTAACTAGAGATCTGAAAATCAGGAGAAGAATTAGAGCTAGAGATTTGATTTGCAAGTCATTAATATTGACTTGACATCAGTCAAGAAGAGAACTGGATTTACACCTAACTGGTGTGTCTAAGGGAGACTTGGACTATTGGATGAATATTAGACTGAGATAATTTACAAGGCCTCTTCTGGGCCTTTGAGGAATTATAAAGAGAAAGGAGGAGTGGAATAATATGGGGTAACTGAGAGAAGGATGCTGGTGAAGTAGACAGAAGATCTGGAATATCAACTCTAAAAGTTTGGTTGGTAAGCCTGTCTTATTTATTAAACAAAAGGCATATCAGAAAAAAGTAACTGGGGAAAGTTAAGCTCTCATTCTATACTAATTAGAATATTTTAAGGTTTATGCAAGAGAAAGTAACTTGAGCTAGCTTCAGCAAAATAAGATATCTTCTTATGAGGATTCAGTGGTTCCCCATAAAAGCCAATGGTAAGAATGCCATTGTATCTGTGAGGCAGACAACCATTGAGGATCCAGGCTCAGCTCCACTGTACCTACCTCTTTCTTTCTGTCTCTCTCCCCTCTTCCATCCACTCCAGATTTGTTTTTCTGAGGTTCTCCTGATGTTATAGTCCCTAAACCCAGTATTACCAATTCCCTGCCACTAGTCTAAATCTCCAGGGAAGTTCTCTGGCCTAGAATGGGTGAGATGCTCCATCCTGATCCAATTAATCCTATGTGTGTTTAGAGGGACCAAGGGACTCCAGGCCAATTAATAATATCTGGGGGTGGAATCCAGATATCAGTATTTTTTTTTTTTACAAGTGTTTCAGTTTGAAAACCAGTGGCTTAGGCTTTGTTACTTTTATGAAAAGTAAGAACGTAGTAGGGATATTAATGCCTCCCAATTATATCCACGTGCCAATACCCAAAACCTGTGAAAATATGTTACATGGCAAAAGGGAATTAAAGTTACAGATATAATTATGGTTGCTAATCATTTGACCTTCAGATAGGGAGACTATTTCAGATTATCTTAATGTGCCTAATATAATCAGAAAGGTCCTTACATGTGGAAGAGGTAGGCAGAAGTGTCAGTGTGTCAGAGTAATATTATTGTTGGCTTTGAAAATGGAATAGGGCCATAGATGAAGGAATGTGGGAAGTCTCTAGAATGTGGAAAAGGCAAGAAAATAGATTCTCCTAAAAAGTTTTCATAAAGGAACTCAACTCTGCTGACACCTTAATTTTAGTGCAGTGTGACTCTTGTCAGACTTCCTCCAGGACCACAAGATAAATTCGCGTTGTTTTAAGCCATGAAGTTGGTAGTAATTTTTGTACAGCAGCCACAGAAAACTAATACATAGACACTGTTAACCAGCTTTGTTAGTACTTGAATATTTGGGAAGGCAGGGAGAAGGAGAGAACAAGAGATCAAAGATAATTTCAAGGCTGTATTCCTTAAATACAGCTGTTCTATGGTGGACATCTTTTTTTTTTTTTTTTTTGGTCTGTCCAATGCCTGTTTCTTCTGAAAATGGCATCTCTCTCTTACTGTTTGTTTTCATTTAGAAATTTTTCTCTTTATTTTTTTCTTTAACCATGTGCTTCTACTGGGGTCTCATTCCTATGTCACATATGCATTTTCTCTTCAGGCTTGGTTATGATACTCAATCCTACCCAATTAGATGCTTTATCTGTTGCTTTAAAAACTGGAAGTGAGAGAAGAGATACTTCCTGTCTGGTAGCAACTTGGTAGGTGTGAGCAACTTGTAAGAGGCTATGGTTTCAAACCAGCAGAACATGACTTTGAGATGTTCTGTTAGAATGACCCTGTCTGGATTGAAAGCCTGAGCTGGAATTCGAAGCATTCCTGTTGCTGGTTCCATTTAATCCTATGGCCAATCATAGGCCTACCCTTTCACAACTTGAGTTACACAATAACTTTCTCTTTTTGCCTAAGCTGCTTCAGTCTAGTTTTTGTCATTTCAACCAAAATATCCTGAAAAATTTAGACAAAAAAGAAAAAAATAATCAAGTGAAAAGTTTAAAAAAATCCACATATGCACATCTATTAAAGATGTAAATCTTACTTTTATTAGCCCAATAAATTTTTTAAGAACCTGCATGTGAAATATATTAATAATGAAATGAATAGGACAAAGTCCTGCTTCCAAGCACTTACAGATTTATTCATCCTACAAAATTTCTGTGTACATTACCAATGTATCTCTCCACATCCTCCCTAGGCTTATTTGACAAGTGCAAGACAGAAATGAGTTCTAGAAAATCTGATCTGTAAAATATATGAATGAAAAACAAGAATGGTTAAGTGGAAGAATTTCAGGATGTTCAGATCTTTAAGGGCAATTACCAAACTCTCCCGTAAGATGCTCCCACCACGGTTAAAATACTTGCTGGGAAAGACTATTGGTGTTGTCCTGTGGCAATTCTTTTATTCTTAATAAGCCAAATATTTCTTAATTCCACCATAATTAAAGTAAAAAGAAGGGGAAGTTAGTTTGGAATAAATCACTTCAGGCCACAGCCCAATTTGGATTCACTCAGGTGTGTGTTTATTTTAATAGCTGATCTGAAGGCATGTGAGATGCCACAGCTGACCAGACTGTAAACAGAAAAGCATACAACTTAAAACTAAGCATGCATGCAGCATAGAATAATAAGCTAGGCTCCTTATGATGCAAAATGCCAGAAAACCTCCAGGCATTAGGTCAAAGTTTACACAACAGCACAAGCCTTTTATTCTGTTTCTTCTTTTTTTAAAAAAATATTTATTTTATTGCGTTTTAGGTTTTGGGGTACATGTGAAGAACATGCAGGATTGTTGCATAGGTACATACATGGCAAGGTGGTTTGCTGCCTTCCTCCCCATCACCTATATCTGATATTTCTCCCCATGTTATCCCTCCCAACTCCCCACCCCCCACTGTCCCTCCCCTAGTTCCCCCCAACAGACCCCAGCGTATAGTGCTCCCCTCCCTGTGTCCATGTGTTCTCATTGTTCAACACCCGCCTATGAGTGAGAACATGCGGTGTTTGATTTTGTGTTCTTGTGTCAGTTTGCCGAGAATTATGGTTTCCAGGTTCATCCATGCCCCTACAAAGGACACAAACTCATTGTTTTTGACGGCTGCATAATATTCCATGGTGTATATGTGCCACATTTACCCTGTCCAGTCTATCATCGATGGGCATTTGGGTTGGTTCCAGGTCTTTGCTATTGTAAACTGTGCTGCAGTGAACATTCGTGTGCATGTGTCCTGATAGTAGAATGATTTATAATCCTTTGGATATATACCCAGTAATGGGATTGCTGGGTCGAATGGAATGTCTATTTCTAGGTCCTTAAACCTAAAATGCAATAAAAAATAAAATAAAATAAAAAATAATAATAATAATAATAAAAACATCAGCAGTGTCACTATCTCCTAAAACACAAAGGGACAGGGAGAAACATGATTTATCCAGGGTCACCAAACAAAACACAGGCCAAAGGAGGGGCAGAATCAGATGGCTCAGGACATTGCATAAGACTGCTTTCTCTTGTCTACAAAAAAAAAAAAGTGTTTCAATAAAAGTCATCATAAAATTTGACCTAAAAGCACTAGTAATTATCCAGGCCAGGGAACAGCATATTTGAACATTTGCATAAAATTGGCCTATAACTAATTGTTTTCACTGACCTCAATTTCTTTGCTTATTTAATAGAGGAAGGACCAATAAACTACAAAATTACAAAAGTAGATAAGAGATGGTAAACAACTCAGATCCATGCAAAGGGTCATCTGCTGAATAATCAAAAGTTGGCTGTGACTGGAAGCAAAGTAATGGATCGTTAGCAAGCAGATACTGAAAGGACAGCCACACTAGATAAAATGTATATTTCGAAGCTATTTCCTTATTCATAGAAGTTGAATTTGAACAAATAATCTCTTTTAATTTATATCCTTATAAAAGCCAGTTGGCATTCCATATCTGTGAGCATCAGATAGTGCTGTGAATTTGAACAACATGGTCCTACTACAGGCTTTGTAGTCTGGCGGTTCCAAACAAGGTTTCAGTCTCTGTCTTGTTCTGAAAACTTCCTTTTTCCACCAGTATTACTGCGCTTGCCAACAGTGACATAACCTTGAAATTATTTGTTACATTTTCCAATGAACAAACCCAGCTTGTTAAGGAAATGGGCAGCCTATATCATTAGCAAAGAGTACAATAGAAGACTCAGAATTCAGCTTTGACTGGTGGGCCCACAGTATTCCTTGTTTCTGGGAAATTTCTCTCATTTTAGAAACAATCCAGTATTTTAATGGTGCTGGTAGGGCTGGCTTAGCTTCTAGATGTTGCTAGGAGAATGTGCCGCCTTCTGAACGATAAGAGAGCTGATGTTCATATGGTCTTCAGTATGTCTCACTCCACATGACATTTACACACTCAGGGTAATTGCATTTGCCAGAGAATAGTGGTTTTCCTTTGAATTGGGTTGGTTGGCAATGAAATAAAATCTTGACAGCAACTGTTATTGACTTTTTCTGAGGATAATTTTTAAATTCTATAAAGTACTAAGTAGAAAAGTCACTATCTTACCAGCCAAAGATACATCAGTGAAGATACTCATAAGATTTTCTCACTGAAAATAATGTGTCCTGTATATGTGGTTTGATTTGGAATAATAAAATAAATATTTATAAAATAATATGGCACCTGTTGGCTTCATGATATTTATAAATTTAAAAAGAAGAGCCAATCTGGTATTCTCTCTCTCTCTCTCTCAACTATCTATCAATCTATCTATTGGAATAATGTGACATCTGGCAGGTAAATACACTGGCAAACACTATAATGAAAAAGTTCAATTTGGAGAAAACCTGACTTGCAGGATTAATCTACATGAAGTAGGTGCTCTTGCTTTTCTTTTGAAATGTGCATTACACTGTTGCTTTTTTTGCTAATTTTATTTATTTGTTTATTTATTTATTTAAAGGATCTTGCTCTGTTGCCCAGGCTGGAGTGCAGTGGTGTGATCATGGCTCACTGTATCCTCTACTTCCTGGCCTCAAGCAATCCTCCCTCCTCAGCCTCCTGAGTAGCTGGGACTACAGGCAAGCACCATCATGCCCAGCTAATTCTCTCTCTCTTTTTTTTTTAGTAGAGATGAAGTCTTGCTATGTTACCCTGTTACCCAGGATGGACTTGAACACCTATCCGCAAGCAATTCTCCCACCTTGGCCTCCCACAGCACTGTGGTAACAGGTGTGAGCCACCATGCCTAGCCTAATTTATTTTTGAATAGGTAATATTTCATTTTCATAAAATATTTGTTACCCAAAGAAAACTATATAGAAGCCTCTTTTCTAAACTCCTGCTTTCATTCTTATATCTGTCTATCCCATTATACCTCTTGCTATATAAGAAATTTCCCTTGTTAGTTTCATGTACATATTTTCAATTTTTCTGTATGCAGTTATAAGCACACATGAACATGTGTTCTTATCTTCTACCTGTTTTATGTAAATGATAGCTTACCAGCTTGATTTAGGCACCTTGCAGCTCCCGTAGGTCCTTCCATGTAAGTGTATGGAGAACTTCAGTTATTTCTACAATGTGTGTATTTCTATGTGTGCAAGGGCTATAGTTTATGTAGTCTATAAAGAAAGGTAATTACTTTATAATATTTTGTACACCCAATGCTTCCATGATAGCCTTGTGCAAATGTTAATTTGTATATTTGAAATTATGCATTCAGGATAAATTTCTAGGGGTGGGATTGCCTGGTCAAAGAGTAAACCCATTAATAATTTTGAAAAATGTTATCCTTCATACTGATTTTAACATTTTTGCAGTACCACCAGAAATAAAAGCATGTTTTCTTTCTTCATGCTGGTTTTTGTTTGTTTGTTTTTAAGCTCTGGGATACATGTACAGGATGTGCAGGTTTGTTACATAGGTAAACATGTGCCACTGTGGTTTACTGCTCTTATCAACCCATCACCTACCTATTAAGCCCAGCATGTATTAGCTACTTATCCCAATGCTTTCCCTCCCTAGTTTTCTGTTTTATCAAACATTTAAACTATGGATAGGTGAACAATTATAGTGTTAGTTTTTAACTATTAGTTGTTTTTCATCATAGTTTAGTTTTTCTAAGTTTAGCTGAATGTATAAAAGAGTTTGAGCATATTTTTTACATGTTTCAAATGTTGGCTCTTTTTCCGAAAATTATTTATTCTGATCTCTGCCTATTTTTGCATGGGGTTCTACCGTCTTTCAAATTTTTAGAGCTTGGTATACATTAGAGCTTGTTAGATATTAGTCCTTTACGACATGAGTTTTGATTTTTAAAAATATTTCGTAATCTCTCTTTTTATTTACTAATAATGATTTTCTTTTGTTTCATGTGGAGTTTTTGGCACAGTTTCATGTTTTGCATTTTGTTTTATCTTATTTCATCTATGCACTTATTCTGTATTTTTAGACGGTTAAATTTTTCAGTGTTTTTTCCCCATGGCCTAAATGTAATCTTTCTAACGAAAATGCTGCATACTAGAGTATTTTAAATATTTTCTTTTTCATAAATATCCTGTCAGAATAAGGCCCTTTTGATGAAAGATAGTGCTATCTCAGTCTGAAAAGAAGCATGGCAAACCTCTAATTTACTTAAAGTTTAATATCATATTTCCCCTTAAATGGAAACGTTAATCCACAAGCCCTTGGGATTTGACTATTTCAATGTCTAATCCCACATATACTATATGAAGCTTTTCATGATCATGAATATTTGATGAATCTATATGCTTTTGCAAATACAGATCTGAATATCAATTCCAAATGGCCTAGAAGAGTTCCCTTGGAAAATTAATATAGCTTAGAATTTCTGATACTGAACTACAGGAAAGCATTTGGGAATATATGTGGATATATACCTCGTGTGTTCACAGCAGATGGGCTGGGAACTACAGGAATGGTGTCATACAGGTTAATTCAATCCCTGCATCGCTTTATATTCAAGACACAAGTTGTAATAACTTGAGGTCAGTAAGAATCGGGAACATGGCTGCCTGCTCTGGACGGCTGGCACAGTAGTGTGTGCTGCTCTTTGTGGTAACAATCAAACAGTTTTCTTGTTCCAAATCAGCTGCCTTGGTTAAAGTCTGAACATGTCTTAAACTCTGCATGTCAGGCGTGTTTAGGACAACTCTATCATTTATTTAGCTAGTACTGATACTGCTTCCCGGCGGGGGGATTCCAAGCTAAGCTCCAAGGCTCCAGCTCTAATTGGAGAAATTGCTGATAAATTCCCACAGCATTCCATTCGGATGTGTATTGCAGTTCTGTTGTGAGTGTTCTCTGCCCTGCTCCCACATAATGACAACCTGCTGGTGTAACCCTGTCCTGTGAGAGCTGCTGCTGTGGGTGGTGTATCTTTAGACGGATTGGATAGCGTCAGACTTTTCTTATTAGTCTCAGAAGAGACATTCTCCCATTTCAGTTTCTTATTTGGCAGGAATAATGGACCAGCAGAGTTGATAAAAGTTCACAGTGAGCCGTTTTACATGAAGAGAAAGTGTACATCCTACAAGCACTGCTTTAGTTTTTTACGTTAAATTACTTGGAGAAATTGTGCCTATCACAGAGGCAGACCCTGATCTCCTTCACCACCCATAAAAAGCTCTTCATTCATTCCCTGAGGCATCCATTTTCTTTCCTACCATGAACTCTTTATTTCTTCATGGTAGTTAACAAATATAACTTCAACCTACGCTTATTCTATTTTTCATTTACCATCTTGGCAGGTCTCTTCCCTAATTCATTAGTTTATTCGTCAATTAAACCTCCATTTTGTATGGACTGTATACCAGGAACTGGCTAGGCTCTGTTTAGGTTCTGGGACAACAGAGAATAAAACACAGCCGCTGTCCGTAAGGTGTTCATGTGAGTGTGGGAAACACCCACATAAAGAGCCAATAATGCAACCATATGGCAGTTCTGTGAGGTGGATGTTAGTTTTTTTTTTTTATTGCCTTTTAGGTTTTGGGGTACATGTGAAGAACATGCAGGATTGTTGCATAGGTACACACATGGCAGTGTGATTTGCTGCCTTCCTCCCTATCACCTATATCTGGCTTTTCTCCGCATGCTATCTTTTGAAAAGTCATAGTGAGACTGGGTGCAGTGTCTCACACCTGTAATCTCAGTGCTTTGGGAGGCAGAGGTGGGAAGATAGCCTGAGGCCAGGAGACTAGCTTAGCCTAAGCAACATAGCAAGACCTTGTCTCTACTAAAAATTCGAAAAATTAGCTGAACATGGTGGTGCATGCCTGTAATCCTAGCCACTCAGGAGGCGGAGGAGGGAGGATCACTTGAGCCCAGGAAGTGAGGCTGTAGTTAGCGATGATCACATTGCTGCATTCCAGCAGGGGCAACAGTGGGACCCTGTCTCTAAAAGTCAGTAACTAAGTAAGAAGAAGGAAAGGAAGAAGGAAAGAAAGAGAGAGAGAGAGAGAGAAAGAAAGAGAAAGGAAGGAAGGAAGGAAAGAAAGAGAAAGAGAAGAAAGAGAAGAAAGAAAAAGAAAGAGAAAAAGAAGAGAGAGAAAGAGAGAAAAAAGAAAGAGAAAGAAGGAAGGAAGGAAGAAAGAAATGAAAGAAAGAAAGAAAGAAAGAAAGAAAGAAAGAAAGAAAGAAAGAAAGAAAGAAAGAAAGAAAGAAAATTATTGTATTATTGGGTTGCAGTAATTTATTCCTGGATGGTTTGCCTGACTATTCTGAAACCACTGGAGACTCACCAACACGCAACATGAGCCGGTTTGCAGGCATCTCGCCGAGGTCCTGGCTCCTGGATACTTTGCTCCTGGGGACTTTCATTACGTTGCTGGAGGCAGCCTGGGCAACGATCTCACCCTTGGCATGCTGGGAATCCTCCCTAATATGGAGACTTGCACTCACTTGCCAGGCATATTTTTGAAGACCTTATTGTATTCTTCTTTCTGCTTGGGCATGCTTGACATTTCTTTTCCTGAAACTCCCAGGGCACTTGCTCTTGGTTGTGTTTATTTTGTATTTAACGACTGCCTGCTACTTGTCTTATTTTACAGTGCTGTATATTCTTCTTGTCCCTTGGAGGCAATTATGTTTTACTAGAAGAACCAAGGTCTTAGGAACTCAGGATACAGTTATTAAATTAATCATGATAAATGAATCACACCACGATTTTTATTCTGATGCTATCATTTACTAGCCATGTTAATGGGAGTAAAATAAAACTAGTGAGTCTTTTCCTCCTTACTATTGATATTGATTGATTAACATTGTAATATTAAATTGCAGCTTTTTTAGTAACAAACTATTCAAGACGTTGAAAAGTGTACTTTGCATAATTCTCTCATTTTCATGATACTACTAATGACAAAAATCATATATTTAGCTTCTATAATTGCATACTAAATGCCCTGCTAAATGTTCTATATATATCTTTTTATTTAATATTCACAACAATCCTATAAATTCAATGTTATAATTTACTCCATTTTATTGATGCAAAAGTTGGAAACATAGATAATTTATTTTCCTTAAGTCACACATTTAGCAAAAAAGTCCAGTTAAAACTGAAAGCAAGCCCAATTTCATAAAAAAGTATTAATAAAAGCAATATACATTTCTAATAAAAAGTATTAATATATATTAAGCAACATATAATTATTTATATATATTAAGCAATATATATTTCTAATAAATATATATATTTATTATAAATATATAAATATATATTAAATATATATTCTTAATAAATATATATATATTCAATATATATTTCTAATAAAAAGTATTAATAAAAGCAATATACATTTCTAATATATTTTACATAGAAGAGTGAAAATGAAAATAAAATGCAAATCAAAAGCCTGAACTGTCAATTTTCTTTCCTAGAAATCAACACTGTCATGCCAGAAATTCTATGTGCCTAGATAAGAACCCACTCACTCCCTGTGTATGCATACACTTAACACATGCCACCAGTGAGCTCCCGCCTTACTAAGTATGTTCAGCAACTTGCTTTTTTTCCACTTAATCTAAGGTATTTCTATGTCAGTATATATCTATACCTATATCTATCTGTATCTACCATTCGTTTTAACATATGCGCTATAGTTTTCTACTAACTGGACAAGCTATAATTATTTCACAGTTCTCCATTGATGGAAGTTTAGATTGCTTCAGATTTTCTTGTCATTTCAAAAAGTGCTGCACTGACCACTGTGATGGACATATCTTTGTACACTTGTGTGTCTCCCTTCCAGAGAATTTGTTCCCATTTCCACTCCTGACAACATTTAATGAGTTAGTATCTTTTCGTAGGTCCTTGGCATAATCAAATTCCCCAAATTTTATCAGACTGGCAGGTGAATGACGTTGTGTTCTTGTTAGTGTTCGTATGTGGATATTTATTAGTCACAGAAGGCCTCAGTGAAAGGTGGAATTGTGTCAAATCCTTGAGGGCAGTGATGGGGAGCCATGCAGATTTCCTGAGGGAGAGCTGGCAGCCAGAGTGAACAGTAAGCGTGGCAGCTCGAAGCCTGGAATGTGCAGGCTCACGTGGCATAGACGAGGTTCAGGAAGGAGGTCACCTGGATGAGTGTGGAGCAAGCGAGAGCAAGTGCAGGAGGTGAGTCCCCAGAGGTGAAGGTCTAATGTGTCAGGGCCCCATAGGCCATGCAAGGACTTGAGTTCTGGGTGAGAAAGGCAGTCACTGGAGGGCTGTAAGCCCATATGTGAAATATCTGATTTGCATGTTACTGAATCATTCGGCTGCCACGTTATATACACCATGGAGCCAGGGAGGAAGCAGGAACACTAGCAAGGAGGTACTGCAGTCGTTCCAGGCAGTACCAGTTCCAGTCGTTCCAGGCAGGTGATGCTGGCTTCTATCAGTGTAGAGTGACGGCATGGGTGATGATTGGTGAAGGCCTCATATATCATCAAATAGCATAAGGGTCATGAAAGGAAAAGAAGTCAAAATGATATCAGAATACTTATGCCAAGCAACTAAAATTCAGAATTGCCTATAATAGATGAGAAAGACAGTGAGAAAGTCAGGTTTGCAGGGGAGAAGATAAGGCATTTACTTTGGTGCATGTCAAATCTTACATCTCTATTAGACATACAAGGAGAGATATTGTCAGGACACTGGAAATGAGGGAAGAGGTCTGGACTGGAGCCACAAATCCAGGCATTACTAGTACATGAATTTTCTCAGTGAAAGCCTTGAACATGGAGTATAGCAAATAAGAAATATATAGAAATAAAAAGGAAGTCAAAGACTGAGCCCTGTATAATAAAAATATCTTTTGTTCTTTGACTTTGTTTACCATTATGTTTGTCTAATTTTTTAACATTGCCTTTATATTTCAGCAAAGAAAGACTTTTTATTTCCATTTAAAAACAAATTACAAGCAGTAGCAAATGACTTTAGGCTCATAGGAGTAAAGTAACATCCCCAAGTTCTCATGGTTAACGTGTTGTGAGGCTGAGAGTGGCTTCTTTGGATTCCTTACTTTAAAGTCTTCATTCTGACCAACTGTGGGGGCTCCTTTTTCACTTTTCAGGAAGAAAATGTGACTTACGTTGGTCAGAATATTTCTATTAGAAAGAACAGTTTTTCCTGAGCTAACCTACATTTGAGTCTTGCATTGGATTTTGGTTGGTATTTTAACACAGTGTCCCTAAGGTTCAGATCAGAATCAACAAATACTGTAGGCTGTGTTCTGGGCACAAGGCTAGGCCCTCTCACATTCATACATTTAAACAAGTCTACAACAAGCCTCTGGGCGAGATTTTGTATCTCCCTTTCCCTGAGCGGTACATGAGGGAACAGGGGTCAAGTCAAGGCCTCTCACAGCTGTACTTTCAGCTTTATCAACTTGAAAACATGTAGACTTTTCCTTCTGTGTTCTTCATCAGCCCTGGCCGTTAATCTAGCCAGGAAGCCCCAGTTCTCTCCTATATGTCTTACAGACTTATATCTTTATCTATATCTACACATGGAATCCATTAGGAACATTTCCTGTCTTCTAGAACACCATTTTGTTCAATGAATCAGTCAAGGTTCGCCAACTTGCCCAAGGTCATGCAATAAATTGGTGGTGTGGCAGAGAAATGAACACAGTTTATGTCTCCTGGCTCCAGGCCGTCACTTTATTCCCTTGGCCTAACTATTTCTGTGGTTTTCAGGATTTGAAATACACATTTGACTTTTTGTAGAAAATACCACTAGTAGGTGAGAATGCTTCAACAGTCCCTGAAGACCATGCTGGGGTAGCTCAGCCTATTACAGACGTTACTTTCCAACAGGCATATCAAGGGAAAGTCGCCATCTGTGCTGGGGAGTTAGGGCCTGGTTTGTGAGCAGCTGTTTTGGCTAGAGTCCTGAGAAAGGTGAGTAGACCACTTCTGGGTAATGAACCAGATAACTGCTTTAAATCTATTTTGTGATGAGGCCAGTGAGTTTCTCAGGTAGGAGTCACTCATGATGTGTTAACCCATCCTGCATCTTCTTTGAGGCCTTGGGGACTGAGTAGCTGTAGAGGAGATTCTGAATCCCCTGCAGGACTAACTTGCCCCACAAGAGAATGCTCTCAGTGGTCTAGCATTTACTGAGCATCTACTAACTGAAAAAGAGCCTCATGGCTCATAGGGTATCCTAAGCTTAAACACACTGTCAACCAGTAAAAGGTATTTTCCTTAACCTACCTCGTTTAGCCTAAAGAGTCTGAAAATTTGATAGTAGAGTGGGTGTGCTTTAATACTGAATATATAATCTTAGCTTTGAAAATAGCCCGACCTGTGTTATTTTATTCCAGGGAACGTTGTTTTAAACGAATTTTTCTTCAGACTTGAATACTGACTCAGTGTCTCATGTCAGTTCTTTAGACACTTCAACATGTCTGCATGTTCTCCAATTACCTTGGCAGCCCATACAGCTGAAATCCAGGTCTTTTGTTATCAGTAAAAAATTAGGGTCATGCGCAGTGGCTTATGCCTGAAACCCCAGCATTATGGGAAGCTTAGGCAGGAGGATCGCTCAAGGCCAGGAGGATCCATTGAGACCAGCTAGGGAAAGATAGAGAGACCTTCAACTCTACAAAAAAACTTAAAAAAATTAGCTGGGCGTGGTGATGCATGCCTGTAGTCCCAGCTACTCAGGAGGCTGAGAGCAGAAATTGGAGGCTGCAGTGAGCTATCACTATACCACTGCACTGCAACCTGGGTGACAGAGAGAGTCCCCATTACTAAAAAGAAAAAGAAAAAAATGAATTAAATCAGTAATTTTCAGATTGAAAGAACCATATCAATTTCAGGAATCATTATTTTTTGAATACAGTATGAATTCAGTTTGAGCTGATTTTCTCAAAAGCTAGGAGGGAGTTGTGGGGGTTAGATGGCTATATTTGAGAGCATTTTCTGAGTTCCTGAAATTAAAACCACGAGTCTACGTAATCACTCTAAATGGATACTTTTTCCTTCAGAATAAGTTTTCCAGTAGGAAAAAGCAAGCAGCTTCATATTCATAGAATTTATACTGCAAAGGGTTGGGTGAGGTGGCTCACGCATGTCATTCTGACACTTTGGGAGGCCGAGGAGGGTGGATCACTTGGGGTCAGGAGTTCAAAACCAGCCTGACCAACATAGTGAAACCCCGTCTCTGCTACAAAAATGAAAATATTAGACTGGTGTTGTGGCGGGTGCCTGTAGTCCAAGCTACTCGGGAGGTAGGAGAATCGCTCGAACCTGGTTGGCGGAGGTTGCAATGTCAACCTGGGAGACAGAGTGAGATTCCGTCTCAAAAAAGGAAAGAAAAAGAAAGAATTTTTATACTGCAAAGGACATGATTGAATGAGTCCTCATAAAAATGAAGAAAAAAGTTTAAAAGAAATATTATCTCTAGCTATGGGGAATTCAGAATAAAAATGGTACAAACTACTATTCTGTTGTATTGCAGAATCTTCGAAGCTGAATATAATTCATTACTTATCTATTTAATCTCTTCGTTTTAAAGATGAGAAAAAAGATGGTGTGATAATATTGGTAGTAATAATAATAGCTGCAACTAAAACTTATTGAGTACTTCATATGTCACAGGCACTGCTAAGAGCGAATTGCATGTATTCGCTTCTTTCATTCTTTCAACGATGCTATAAAGTCAATGCCATTATTATTACAGACAGAAAATTCTTGGGCTCTTCTTCTCTTTCCTATTTAACAGAACCAGACTGGATGCCTCCCCAATTACATACGCTGTGGGATAAGGTTTATCTTAAAAGAGTTGCTATTTGATAAATCAATAAATCGCACCATCCCTTTCAGAACACTTTGAATTCCAAGGAACTTACATACTTATGGGCACCTGTGTCATTCTAAAAATGTCACTTCCAATCACAGCTGCTCTCCTGTCACTTTTCCTCCACTCTCTACCCAAATCATCCCCCTTCCAGATTGAGGAGGGATGCAAGGTGTGGCTGTAAATAGAGTCATCTTTATGAAATGCAAAATGACACAACGATGAAAAATGGCTCCAGGCTGCTGTTTTCAATGACTATTGCTTAAGAACTACCTCTCTTCCTTTAGTTTTCTGTCTCCTCTGTTGTCCTACCTCTCTGTGGCAGACTCTTCTTTCTAAATAGTGCATGTGTGTGCACGTGTGCATGCATGTGTGTGTGCATGAGTGTGCCTGTGTGTGTGTGCGATCTTCTTCTGTACCACATAGTAAAGATAATAACTCGGTCTCCTAATCTCACGCTACGAGTGGAGGACAGAGGTAATCTGATACAGAGTTTCTTCTACCTCATGGTCCAACATTGCTTCTGTCTGCTGGTGCTATGCCTACTAAAAAGGAACAAGGTGTCTTCCCTTTCCTGAGTCCAGGTGGTCCTAACATGTGCAAGTAAAGATGGCGCCAGGCCTATATTGGCACTCTGCACCCCAAATTTCAGGTGGCGTTCCAATATCTCCATTGCTTCCAAGAAACAACAATATCTTTCCCACCTGCTTGGAACTCCATACTAGGGTGGAGAAATTTGACTCACAAAGGAAGCTTGCACAGGTTCTGGAAGTGGGCTTAGGGTCATTTTGGCTGGGCTTTCTGCATCCCAGGTAACCGTAATGGTGCCTAGAAAGGGACCCACTAGCTCAGGGCGGGCATGTCTGTTTGTTTCGTGATATCCTGCCCTGTAGGCAACCAGAGGAGGGCCAGGGTGGTATTACCTAAATATAGTTATAGCTTTCTTTATGAGACCAACCTGTAGCTAACTTCAGTGGAAGTGTGGGTATTTCTTTTACTGAAGGGTCAGAAAAGCACCCCGAAGCAGGACAGATTAGAAGAAAAACAAGCTGTACCTACCCAATCGCTTGGGGGTGAGAGTGAGATGTATTATTGAGATTGTTGCAGGAGGTCCTTCCTTCTCTGTTTATATTTTGCTGGTTTTGAAATGAGTTTGGAGACTGAGGAAATGAGGTCGGGAGAATCTGCCACTGGCTTTATGCAAGTCATCACTCCTGCTCCACCGATTTATTTTTTCTTAAAAAAGCTGAATCCAGTCTTCCATGATGAAGACACATTCTTTTATTCATATAATTCATTGAATTCCTTGTTTAATGACAGCTCTAAGATTATTGTGCTTATAGATGTTTGGTTTCTTCTTACACATAAAGGCCACCTGCAAACCCAGGGACTTGGGCCAATAGTGTGAAGTTTTTCACGGGATAAAAAGGAGGAGTACTTCAGTTCACACTACAAGGAACACGTGTGCCCACACACAGCAAACATACACATTCCCACATTCACAAACACAGAAATAGATACTTGGAAGAATATTTTCTAAAATAATTTTTTATTAATGCATACTAGATTTACATAGTTTGGGGTGTACATGTAATATTTAATTTTATATAATTTCTAAAGATTGGGATATCCATTACCTTAAATATTTATCTTTCTTTATGTTAGAAACATTTGAATTATTCTCTTTTAGCTACTTTCAAATGTACAATAGATTATTGAAACTATTCTCACTCTACTGATCTATTGAACACTGTCTTCTTTCTTCAATCCAACCATATACGTGTATCCATTAGCTAACGTCTCTTCATCACCTCCTCCCCACCCTTCCTGGCCTCTAGTAGTCACCATTTATTCTCTGTCTTCATGGTATGCACTTTTCTTTTTTTTGTAGACAGAGTCCCGCTCTGGAGTGCAGTGGTGCAATCTCAGCTCACTGCAACCTCCGCCTCCCGGGTTCAAGCACTTCTCCTGCCTCAGCCTCCCAAGTAGCTGGGACTACAGGCTGTGCCACCACGCCCAGCTAATTTTTGTATTTTAGTAGAAGCAGGGTTTCACTATGTTGGCCAGGATGGTCTCGATCTCTTGACCTTGTGATCCACCCGCCTCGGCCTCCCAAAGTGCTGGGATGACAGGCGTGAGCCACCGCGCCCGGCCGGTATGCACTTTTTAAGTTACCACATATGAATGAGAACATGTGATATTTGTCTTTCTGGGCCTGGCTAATTTCGCTTAACATAATGACCTCCAGTTCCTTCTATGTTGCTGGAAATAACAGTACTTCATTCTTTTTGTAGCTCAACAATATTTCATTGTGTGTATATGCTTCGTTTGCTTTATCTATTCATCTATTGGTGGCCCTTAGGTTGATTCCATGTTTCGGCTGTGGAAATAGTGCACTTGAAAGAATTTTTACCCACTGCATTCACCTTCCTAATTTTGTATTCTGAGGGATGGGCGTTTATTCTCTCTAAGCAAGAACAACTTATGGTGAGAGATCAGAAATACATGAAATGGCAAGAACAACTCGGCCACAGGATGGAAAGGCACCACCTCTATCACAGGTACAGAGCATGGAGAAACATGGAAAAGAGACAATGGCTGATACAAAGCTGAACCCTTTTGGATAGGAACAGGTTTTGGAAAATGTTGGAAACTTGGCTATAGATGCCGCTTTTCAATAATTTTAAGGCAATATTGGTTTGTCTGCTATACTTTTAACTGTATTAAATGACTTGCTTTGGTCAAGGAATTGCTTATTTTAGACAATGACATTAGATTACCTTGACTTGTTATCTATCATGTGATTCCCTAGGTGACACTGAGACTTATTCTGGAGAGTTACCTGGATGTGACCCCATACATCCTTACCTATCAAAATGGATACACGTTTATATTGTTAAATGCAGATCATTATACAAATCTGTAGTTAAAAGAATCCACAAGATCTTTCTTCCAGTTTCTTAGCAAAATAAGCAAGCTTCCAATCCAATCATAGCAAGGTCGCTCACATCATAAGCAAGCAGCAGGACTCCACGTTTACTGTCACCCCTTTTTCCAACAACCACTTTTCAAAGTCTCTGCTCTCTTAGCAGAAAATAATCTAGCACTCAAAAAATTACATTTAAAGTGTGTCCATTCATTTATTTCCGTGATACTTAACTCCTGTCAAGCGGCAAACACTGCTCTAGGTACAGGAGTCGTGGGAGTAAACAAACAAACAAAATAACAACAGCAATACAGCTGCTGCCATCAAGTTTCCATAATCAAAGGGCTTTGTGTTATCTTGCTGCACGTTCGAAGCCTTCTTACGCTGCTTCTCAAGAATCTGAAGCCCATCGTCCTTCAAAGGTGGGTTTTCTCACTTTTGGGAGACACACCTGTAAGGAACTGAGGGCCGCAGGAAGGGCCGGGGAGCAGCTCACCTGCAGTGTGAACGCTGCTGAGGCCCAGCACACCTCACACACTGGGCAAGGCAGTTCCCAATGGCTAAGGGCGACTTCCTTGTGGGAGAAGCAGGTGGTGGGTGCAGGAGCTGGGGGAATTCCTTAGTCCCACAGAGAGGATCTGAGTGGAACACTGCAGGATGCGCTGCCTCAGATTCAGGAGTAGGAGAAACCTCAAACATAGATTCTGCATGTTAATATATTTCAAGAGGGCTCTATCATTGACAGTCATCTACACTTATACTTACTGTCTGCTCATATAGCATTAGAAGTAACCAATTTCTTAGGATTTGTAGGCTCTACATTAAATAGTTTGCTTATTCTTCAACACGTTTTTTAAGCTTTAGGGAATAACATTAGATATTGATAAGGAATAATTCTCAGTTCACTTTTCCATTCTATTTCCAAGCCCGGTTCTCTTCTTAGGTCATTATAGGTATTTGACATCTGACACATTAATTCTGCCACAAATGAGACAAGGGGCTATCTCTATTTTCTTTAAAATTATACAACTATGTAGATGCCAAATATTGTACCTTAGCCTTGAGTTAATACGTTTAGTTCTAATCATACCAAGGGAAACAGAATGATAACAGTACTCCATCGTATTTAACTTAAGTGAGAGCCCACTCAAAATACTTGCATATTTTAAGAATAAGGCATTTGTTTTAACAGATTTATTTTTTTTCTACTTAATCTGAGTTCACAGAAAAATGGCTTTTCTGAATCAGGAAAATAAAAATCCAAGGTTACCTGCAAAATTCCAACCACCTTGAGCGTTTCCCATAGTTCCCAGCTAATTCGAAACTCACAGACTTGTTTCTTTTTCAAGGCAGAATTAATAAAAGGCAATGAAAGATGTCATTTTGTGAATGTGTTTGTATTTAAAAGAAAGATTCAAGGTGTATTTTTTTGTGATTTACTGACTTGTATTCTAGCCAGTGTTCTTTAATATAAAATGCCCATGATCAGAAGACGGTTTTAATTGCGATTTTGGGGTCTTAGTCTTGGCTTCTTATGCCCCTTTCTGTAAGTAAGTGTTTCGGAGTTCAGTTGCTTCTCCTCCTCCGGGTGGCTCTTTTTGCCCTCTGTGGCTTTCCTGAGTTCATTCCCTTGGGAACAGCATCAGCCCATCTATTTGTTTACCAGTGGAGAGGGCGACCTGACAGTTCCCTGCACAAACTGAGCTTCTCTCTTGTCAGAAGGCTGTTTGATCCTATCACAAGCCTTGCCATCTGTTGAATAAATATAGGCAAGGAAAAGTTCAAAGTATCAGCACAGGTGAAAACCGCCAGGCTGCTCAGCTTGGAGCCCTGCAACTCAAATGGCCCTTGAATAATTTTATGCCATTTGCAAAAGTTTTATTGAGAATGAAGTTGAGCAAGCATTGAATTTGTAAGTTTGCTTTTCTGACACTTTTCCCCCAAAATGAACAACAGTAATATTTGTGGTGAAAGCCCCCAACACCCCTTAATTTTTCCTTATCTGTTCCATACTCCTTGTATTAGTTAAAAAAGAAAAAATAAGAAGAAACTTTAGGGGCCTGGTCTTTAAGAGTGAAGGGAAAAAAAATAAACCAGACCCATAGGTCCCATTTCATGAGTAGAGATTTGAAGACCTTTTCCAGTTTTCTTGATTTATTTTTCCCTGTTATTTAAAAGTCACATGTTCTATGTTGCCTATAATAACAAGATTTAGAGACAGAATTAAATATCACATATGAACACTGCAGGGCCAGAGGCTCACTCTTTCATCAACACTTTTATGTCACTTTTTTATATTGGATACACTTAGGGTAAATTTTATCTTGACGCATCATTTAACTAATTCTCTTACCCTTTTCCTTGTGGAGCTGTCAATGCCAGCAGACAGACAAAAAATGAATAAAACAAAAAATGTAAGCCCGAATAATCACGCCAGAGCAGGGTGTTGGAGGGGTTAGCATCTACATCTGTTCCCAACCTTAATCCCTCTGCCTTAATTTTTTTTTTTTTAAGATGGATTCTGGCTCTGTGACCCAGGCTGGAGTGCAGTGGCACAATCTCAGCTCACTGCAACCTCCACCTCCCAGGTTCAGCAATTCCCCTGCCTCAGCCCCCCAAGTACTTGGGATACAGGTGCATGCCCCCACGCCCTGCTATTGTGTGTGTGTGTGTGTGTGTGTGTGTGTGTGTGTGTGTGTGTGTTCAGTAGAGACAAGATTTCACCATGTTGGCCAAGCTGATCTTGAACTCCTGACCTCAGGCAATTAGCCCACCTTGGCCTTCCAAAGTGCTGGGATTACAGGCGTGAACCACCACATCTGGCCCTTAATTTTTAAAATACCTTTCTTTATATGACTTGTGGAGCAGGAACAACAAATCTTCAGCCAAGTAACACAGGGGTGATATCTGTTACTCCCTCTTATTTTTCAGAGACTTGGCTTTTGAGTTGTTATTTCATCTTTACATTCATAGTAAAACATAAAACATTTTATAGAAGAGTCTATTGCCATCCCTGGCAGACAGATACAGTGTTTCACACAAGGAAAACAAAGAGCATTTTTTTGAGTACTTTACTGTGCCAGACACTGTTTTAAGCACTTAATAACTGTTTAATTATCACAACAACTTATGAAGACGTGTGTAGTAAACCAAGGCACAAGAGGTTAAGTCACTTGCCTTATGTTATACAGCAAAACAGTGGAGTCAGAATTAGATCGTAAATACTCCCATATAGTAGGAGGTTTCTTCTCCCCCAGTTCCACCCTCACCTCCAAGTACAATATTTTATTTGCTCTTAGTAAAGTCAATTGCATCTTTTCATTTCTTCTTCCTTTCTATCACACTTCATTTCATGTCAGGCTGCATTGAAATGATCCAGGACATTTTGGAAACCTGCTAAGAAAAAGTCGAACTGGAGATATATTTAAATTGGGGGTTAGTGTGCATTTTTACACAGTATATACTTGACATTTTGACACAGACATGAAAAGTTGGAGGTCAGGATGCAATGCAACATGTCTATTCCACTGCAATAGACACCATAGTGTCCAATGATACACACTGCTGAAATACATCATAGGCAGAAGGAACAGGTATAATATGTATGTAGATAGAAGCGTGTCCTCCAAACCTTACAGTTCATGTATTACAAAAATTTGATAGAATTTTTGCAAATTTGACAGCAATCCTAAGTATTTATTTTACATTGCCATTAGTAAGTTGTGAAGCTGAAATAATTTTTCTAACAATCAAAATAAGAAACATATTTTGGTCAACTATGCCAAAAGAATAAATTATTTTTCTAGACTACTGTGGTCTGACTGATTCTTCTCCCCAAATTTCACATTTGGAAAGTTAATCCCCAATGTTACAGTAATAACAAGCAGGACTTTGGGAGGTGATTAGGTCATGAAGTTTCCAACTTCATGAAGAGGATTGATGCCATTGTAAAAGATCCCTGATGGGCTCCTCCACCACTGGAGGACACATAGAAGCCATCATCGATGAGGGGTGGGCTCTTCCCAGACACTGAGTCTGCTGACATCTTGATGTTGGACTTTTCAGCTTCCGGAACTGTGAGCAATAAATTTCTGTTGTTTGTAAATACCCAGTCTAAGATATGTTGCTACAGTAGCTAGAACAAACTAAGAAATTGATGCAAAGAAATGGATGCTTCTTTAAGAAATATGGAAGCAGCTTTGGAACTGGGTAATAAGCAGAGACTGAAGCAGTTTGCAGGTGTGTACTAAAAACAGCCTACATTACTGTGAGCAGAGCATTACGAGTGGATTTGGTGAGGGCTCAAAAGAAAAGGAGAGCTGTAGAGAAAGGCTCAATCTTCTTAAAGTTTACCTAAGTGGTAGTAATGAGAATGTTGTAGAAATATGAATGGTAAATAACATTCTGATGAGGTCTCAGATGGAAATGAGGGACATATTATTGGAAATTGGAGGAATCGTGATCCTTGTTACAAAGTGCCAAAGAATATGGCTGAATTGTATTCATGTCCTTGTGTTTTGGGGAAGGCAGGGCTTGTGGGTGATGAAATTGGGTATTTTGTGAAAGTAGCATCTAAGGCAAGTGTTCAGGGTGTAGTATGGCCCCTATTGACTGCTTATTGTAAAATACAGAAAGGAAGAAATAATTTAAATATGGAATTTATAATCAAAAGGAAAGCAGAACCTAAAAATCTGGAGAATTCTAATTTTGCAAAAAAATGAGAAAATGTGTTCAGTAGAGAACAACTACGGTGTGGCCAAGCGAAAGTCTGACTATAAGATTAGGATGGATAGAAGGAAGCCAGATGCCATTTATCAAGACAATGAAAGGTCGGCCCTGAAGGCCATTGGAGATCTTTGCGTCTGACCAGGTCATCACAGGTCCAGAATGCCAGGGCCATGGGGCCAGAATGATTCCAAGGATCCCAACTCTGAAATCCAATGCCATGTTTATTGGCACAAGTGTGGCTTGAGCTGCACCTCCAGAGGACATAGATGGTGAACCATGGTGACCATCACGTGGTAAAACATGGTGACCATCACATGATGATCATCACAGATGCACAGAATGCCTGAGCTTTGGAGGCATGGCTACCTCCACCCTCACTTCAAAGGATGCCATGGAGAGCCTTGGGGCTCAGGTGGTGAACTGCCACAGGTCCAGGGCCATTGCAGGGAGTCCCCACTAGGGCAGTGCTTAGTCAAATTGTGGGTACAGGGATACCCCCATGACCCCAAACTTGTAGAGCCATGGGAATGAGATCCAGCATGGGAGAACTACGGGCAGCAGACTCCAACCTCTGATTGCTGCCATGTGGGCTTTGCACAGAAAAGACAAGAGATCAGTGCCTGGATCCCTGGGGGCCCAGCCCCTGCCCCAGCGATTCAGGAAGGCAGGACATGGAGTCAAAGAAGATTATTCTCAAGCCTTAATATTTCATGGTTTTTTTGTTTTTTTTTTCTTCATCCTGTTGGATTTTAGACTTACTTGATGGTGTTAGGAAGTGGGGCATTTGGTAGGTGATTAGATTATGAGGGCTTAGCCTTCATGAATGGGATTAGTGCCCTTTTAAAAAAGACCCAGGAGAGTTTATTCAGTTCAGCCTGTGAGGTTAAGAGTGAGAAGACAGCTGTCTATGAGGAAATGGGTTCTTATCAGACACCAGATTTGCTAGTGCCTTGATCTTGGACTTCTCAGCCTCCAGAACCGTGAGGAATAAATTTCTGTGGTCTATAAATTACCCAGTCTAAGACATTTGGTTATAGCTGCCAAAACAGACTAAGACATACAAACTCGTAGAAAATGCTATAGAAAAGAACAGGAAATAGTAACCAAACATATTTAGTGAAAGAAAAAACAAACAAGCAAACAACTAGGGAAGATAGTATTATGAAAGTGTGTTTCAGTTAAATAAATCATGCTGCTTTTCTCGATTGTATATGTAAGCTTTTGTAAATTTGTGACTGTTGATTTCTTCTTACATTTAAAATTAGTATTTACTTGTATATTTAGTTTTGTAATTCCTATTCTATATTCTTACTTTTTTTCCAGGGTGGAAGTGAAAGTTTATTAAAAAGCTTTGGATCCGGAAAGGAAGGAAAGGGAAGGGAGGGAAAGTAGGAGGGAGGGGAGAGGGAGGGGAGGGATGGGGAGGGGGGGGTGGGGGCAGGGGTCAGACAGGG
>CAUYQU010094045.1:0-23500 GCA_963574635.1 Cheracebus regulus | reverse complement strand
AAAAAAAAAAAAAAAAAAAAAATCACATGTAGGAAAGAAGTGGGCACGTGGAGGGTGGACTGAGGGGAGGAACATGGCCAACACCCACCATTTGCTCACCAGTTTCTTTCTTTCTTTATTTTTTTGAGACAGTCTCATGCTGTCACCCAGGCTGGAGTGCAGTGTGCAAACTCAGCTCAGTGCAACCTCCGTCTCCCAGGTTCAAGCAATTCTCTTGCCTCAGCCTCCTGAGTAGCTGGGATTACAGGCATGCATCACTACGCCCGGCTAATTTTTGTATTTTTAGTAGAGATGGGGTTACGTCATATTGGCCAGGCTGGTCTCGAACTCCTGATCTTAAGCCATCCACCCACCTAGGCTCCCAGAGTACTGGGACTACAGACGTGAGCCACCATGCCTGGCCATGCCTGCTAGTTTTACCTTGGGTGCACCTCTTCCCTGTTTTGAGTCCACTGGACTTAGGTGGGGTGGCTGTCATTCCCTGTCCCCCATCTCTGCCTCCAGCTCCTGGGAGGGTGCATTCCCCTGACCTGGCCAGTGTGCAAGGTATCAGGACTTCAGCCGGAATCCCGAGAAGGTGGTGCTCTCTTTCTGCTGGGATTGCAGAATTTGTAGAAGATACGCTGAGAACTGCTGCTTACCTACCGTTTAGTTTTTCCATTGAGAATAAATGGAACACAGACCAAAGCAGGGATGAGAATAGGGGAAAAGGAAGTGGCCTAGCAAACATCACCTGTGGCCCTGGATCCAGCTGTGTCTGAAGCCAGAATCACTTCTGGAACTTTCTGGGTATGTGAGTCAGTAAATTCCCTTAAATACACATCCCTCCACCTCCACCACACACCAAAGCTAGATTAACCCAGGGTTCTGTTACTTGTTACTCAGAATTCTGTCTGATAACAGTGTAGAAGTCTACGTGGGACATTATCTACAGTGGCATAAAAGCAAAGGTGGGTGGTCCACCCAGGTGGGGGCAGGGGTGTGCCCGAGGCTACATGACCGCCCAGTGGTACCAGGGGACTTTGGGGGGATGATGGAAACGTTCCTGTTGCGAGGATGGAAATGTTCTGTATATTGATTTGGTGATGACCTGGGCACATACACATTTGTCTAAGACAATTATACTATGTATTAAATGGGTCAGTTTTATTGTATGTAAATTAGGCCTCAATTCAATTAATTAAAAAGACATTTAAAAGGAATCTGCCTGAGCGGGGAGGCTCCTCTCACAGGCCGGAAGCTCGCGCTGGCGCCTCTGACTCATCCAGCGGAGTTCTCCATGAGTTTTGATTTTGTGAACTGTGCCCTGGTGTTTTCAATTCTCCAACTTTCAAGCTCCTGCTGGCTTAAAAGGGAAAATGCACTCGAGCTCTCAGTGGTTTTGGCTTGGGAAGATCTCTGCAATGTGTTTGCCCGGCTTTTTGGCCTTGTCACCAGCCTGTCGAAGGGCACACATCCCAGGCCTGGTCGTCTCCCTGTATGCTGAGGGGCCGGACCGTACACTGACCGACCCATGTCCTTGCCACACCTCCCAGACGAGGCTCTGGTTCCTGCAGAGGAAGGATCGTCCTGGCTGAGGATTCTGAGCCAAGCTGTGCAGATGTGTAAAGATCCTGGGCTTAAACATCCTGGTATAAAACATAAAACTCAAGTTATCTGAAAACGACAAGGGATGTGGGACAGCTAGGCAGATGCCGGAGAGGTGTCCCGTTTCTTTTTGTGAAGGTGGGAGACAGAGACAGAGGCGTCGGCGTTGAGGCCGTTCTGCTGCGTGTCTCCTGAGCACCTTGTTCCCATTCCCTTGCTTTGATTCAGATGCCATACCCTAAAACTGTGGACAGGTCTCGATGGCCTGTCTGGGTCATCCAGAGGCTGTGATGGGCATGTCCTGGCCACTCCATGCGTCTCCCCGGAATCCCAACTCCCAGCACGTTGCTGACGGGAGACAGAAGGTCAGAGACCTGCTGGCCGGCCATGGTGGCTCATGCCTGCAATCCCAGCACTTTCGGAGGCGGAGGCAGGCAGATCACGAGGTCAGGGGATGAGACCAGCCTGGCCAATATGGTGAAACCCCGTCTCTACTAAAAATACAAAAATTAGCTGGGCGTGGTGGTACATGCCTGTAATCCCAGCTACTTGGGAGGCTGAGGCAGGAGAATCGCTTGAACCCGGAGGTGGAGGTTGCAGTGAGCCGAGATTGTGCCACCACACTCCAGCCTTGGGTGACAGAGTGAGACTGCATCTCAAAAAAAAAAAAGAGTTCAGAGACCTGGGTCTCCAAGGCAACAGGAAGGACACAGTGGGGAGTCCGTGGATGCTGATGTGAGCCTCCAGCCAGGCACTCCACCAATGTGACAGACCTTGGATGAGAAACTCCACTGAATGCATGACTCCTCACTTCCACAGCTGGGGCTGACAGCATGGGCCGTGTAGCCCTGCATGGACAGTCAACGGGATACCTGCGTGCAGCTCTTGACCAGCACCCACTGCCCATAGTATGACCCAACCAACAGATCGGTGCTGGGGACAGACAGCTCACAGGCACATTCCTTCTGCAGTGGCCGCTCTGCCCCCTGTGCCAGACGCCCAACTGGGCACTTAGGCGCACTGGCCGCCGCCCCAGCCCATACACTAACTCCTGGAAGTCAGTGATGTAGCTGGCTTATCCAAGGAAACTGAGGCACAGCAAGACTGAGGTCCCATGACTCTTAGGTGGTGGCCCTCTACCTCCCTGAGGCTTGCTCTTGACTTTCCAAATTTGGCCTTCCTTGCTTATCCCTTGCATAATATAAAAGAACAGCTTGTTTTTATAGAGGTAATGGGTGGCAGGAAGCACAGAAGAGCGGTGAGCTCTGCCCTGCCTGGTGCCCCCACGCCTGCCCGTTCACCCCACCCTTCCCACATACCACATGGTTGTTACTAAGTTGGCTTTGTAACAACCAGGGCAGCCCAGAAGAAGCTCTGGTCCCACGCCCCGCTCTCTGTCCTGTGACCTGCTGGGATCCTTCTCCCAGAGCCGTGGGATGGAAATCTCCCCCGCAGCCCCTGGCTCCTCCCAAGCCCACTTTAATAATTAAATACCAAAGGAAGGAGGAGGAAAGCGGCGAGAGTGGGCAGTTCCTGTCCATCTAATCATCTGTGCGGTCTCCCTCCATTAGCGCAGAGAACGGGGTGGTCCACGGAGCTGCGGGAATCCTCCCGGGGCTTTGCGGGGGGATGGAGGGGAAGACAGCTGCTCCCAGGCAAGACTGTGAAGACCTGCACCTGAGAAGGGCCAGAGGTTGGGGGAGGCCCAGTTCCTGGGGTACCCATCAGGACAGATGCCTCTTCCTAGAGTCGGGCCCAGCCTGTTCCTGACCTCCAGGCCCTGCTCCTGGGGGAGCCTGCCCGCCCTCACCGGCCCTGGGCTCTGAGCCGCTGCAGCCGCACCCTGGCAGCGAGGTCCCTTCCTCCTAGGTCAGCAGTTCCACACGGGGGCTCAGGGCTGGAGTCCTGGGGTGGGGACTGCTAAAGAAGAGGTGAGTTCCCAGGAACTGGGGTGCTCTGAGCCAAGGAGGAACCAGGGCCCCGGATGCCGACCCCCACCCGTGGCTGCCTTCAGAACAGGGATGTGCCTCTGCTTACTTGTGATTCGTCCTGTGTAGCCCAAGATGCCCATGCTGGTGGGAGCTGTGCCACTGGACGAGGTCCCAGCCCTGCCCCTGGGTGTGTCTGCTCAGGACCCGCCTGGCTTCTGTGGGCCCCTGGAAATGAGCTGTCAGGTGTGGTGCTCTCCAGCTCTGCTCTTCTGGAACCCTCTGACCTGCCCTGAGGAGGGTGGGACTCAGAGGATGGCAGGGCTCGTTCTGGGCACGGGGAGGGCACGGGTGGGGACATGCAACCTTCATGACCTAGAGGTCCTGGAACCCATCCCTCCAGGCCACACGAGATCCCCTCTTTTCATAGCACGATGGCCTTGCTGGGTGGACCCAGCCGGGATTGGTAGAAAGGGGAGTATGGAGGAGCAGTGGCCTGGCGGGCAGTGGAAGTCAGGCTGGCTGGGCAGTGGACCATCAGGGACAGAGACTTGGGGGCAGCCCACTGACAGCTGGACCATGTCCCCAGGGACGGGCCGAGCAGACTCCAGGGTCTGCAAGTAGAAGGCCAGGATCCAGGCGGCTGGGTGGGTGAGCCTGGCAGTCCTGCCCACGCCTCTGCCCATTCCCAGCTAGAGCTCGGAGCTTGAAGCGCTGCCCGCCTGCCCACTCCTGGCTCTGCTCTGCAGAGGAGGGGCCCAGCTCTGTCAGCCACGTTTCCTGACTGGGGGCACCAACGCCTCTGCCCTGATCTTTCTCCACGGGGCCATCGGGTGAGCAGGCTTGCCATAAGGCTTGTCCCAAAGGAGCTGGGGTCCTAGGCTGGACACCAGGAACCCAGGATGGGGCCCTTCTGGGGGCTGACCAGAGGCAAAAGGGCCAGCCAGGAACTTGTCTAGCCTGGCCCTGGTTGGGCTGTCACTGGGGAGGGCTCCCAGCCTATCACTGGGTGTAGAGAGGTGTCTGGGCACTGGGAGGCCGGCCCTTGCTCAGGGATCTCAGGACGGAGAGGGGCATCCTGAACAGGACCAACAGCAGAAGAAGCAGCAACCCACTCCCCTCTGGTGGACACGGGCAGGACCCTGGTGGCCGACACAGGCCTGGCGTGGAGGAGGTGAGTGCTGAGGCTCCCAGAGGCTGTGGGGGCCTCTGAGCTGAGAAGGGGCCCTGGCAGATGCTGGCAGAGGACTGGCTGCCCACCTCCCTCGGCAGGGAGTGGACCAGCCACAGGAGCTGGGGCATGAGCCCGTGCAGCCCCAGCCCCAGGAGGAGGCCCCAGAGCAGAGGCAAGGAGCAGGGTGTGCAGAGGAGCTGGGGGGGCGGCGAGGGGGGCACCCATCCCAGGACTCTGCGCCCTTGGGCAGCCTCACCGTAGGAAACAGGGACCAGGGTGGAACCAGGGGCATGAAGCCTTCCTGCCTGCAAGTTAGAAAATGTTTATTGATACACATTTTATTGTCTCTTATAAAACTTCCTTTGGCTACGTTGGGCCACTGTGCTTGTAGGTGAGCACTGCAGTGTCAGTCCCCTGGTGGCCAGGGTGGAGCCAGTGCCCACTTACAGGTGGGGGCTGGAGCCGAGAGGCTGTCCAGGAGCTGCCCAGCTGGCCCTCATGGCCTGCGGGATACCTAGAGCGCTCCCGGAGGGGGCCCAGCACTGGCCCATCCTGGAGTCAGAAAGGGCAGTCAACTACCCAAGGCGCCAGGGTCTCTCCTGTCTCCAGCGCCTCGACATGACCGGAAATCACCCCATCAAAGTCACCGAATGATTCGACGGCGGGCAGGGAAGCTGTCTGCAGAAAGACTTGGCTACGAGGCCTGTGAACCAGAACCGTCTTCCAGACAACATCATTTCCTTCAGATTTGCTCACAGAGGCGGCCTGGAGAGGATCGAATCCGAGAACAACCCCAAATGGTGGGGACGAGGCTGCTGGCCCGGTGCTGGCGGGGACACGGTCAAGGAGGGCTGACCCCAGAGGCAGAGGGGGCTGGGCTGGGTGACAACCTCTTCTCCTTTACTGACCAGCCTGGGGCAAGGAGGGGCCCCACCCTCTGGGGGCAACTTCTGTACAAGGGGTCCCCAGGGAGGCAGAATGGCTGGGGGAGGTGGGCAGGGGCCGCAGGGGCTGTTTGCAGGTGGCTGTGCGGTCTCCCAGCCACCCCTGGAGCTGCAGGCCAGGCAGAAGGAGGCCCAAGGAGAGGAAACAGATCTTGTTCCTCCTGTGTGGACTCAGAGGCAGCTGCCCATTCCTGCCCCGAGGCGGAGGGTCTGGAGGCCGCTTCCTGCGCCTGCCGCACCCCTGCAGGTGCTGGGCTCTCAGGAGGCGTTCCCTGGAGGACATTGCATCTCCATGGTGACCGTGTTGGGCGTGCTGCCCCCGGCCTCCCCCAGCTCAGCGCCGTCCCGCAGGGCCCGCTGGAAGACCACCCTGAGCGGCTCCCACAGCCGCTGGGACTTGTCCCTCCCGGCCAAGAAGTAGACGACAGGCTTGGCGCTGCTGTTGACGCAGATGCACAGGTCGGTGACGTACTCGGGGAAGGGGGCCGGGATCTGGAAGACCCAGAAGAGGAACCAGTCGATCCCTAGGTAGATGGAGGACACCAGGAAGACGGACACCATGGCCAGGATGACGTGGTTGAGCTTGGCGGAGCGCTGGCGCCGCCGGGCCCGGCACTCCACGTGCAGGATGAGGGCCAGGCAGGGCAGCACCATGAGCGGGCAGCAGAGCAGGAACAGGACGATGCCCAGGAAGATGTCCATGTGCCTGCAGGCCGCACCGGCAGCCCCGCGGCCCAGGAACATGCAGAAGTAGTTATGGAGGCAGGTGACCAGGAGGGACAGGACCCACAGCAGGGAGCACACCACAGCTGACAGGCGCTTGGGCCGCCGGCGCCAGTACCAGGCGGGGAAGATGACCGACGCGCAGCGCTCTGTGCTGACAGCCGGCAGGAGGCTCACTCCGGTGAGGAACATGCAGAGCCCCAGGACCCGGCACACACTGCGGACGTACTCGGCAAAGGCACCCAGGAAGCCCCCCGTGTTCAGGATGGAGAACACCGCCTTGCTGAAGAGGTAGCCCACGTCAGCGCCGGCGAGGTGCAGGAAGTAGATGGAGAAGGGGTTCCTCTTGATGGAGAAGCCGAAAAACCAGAGGACCAGCCCGTTGCCCACCAGGCCACACAGGCAGAGGAGCAGGAAGATGTAGTTCATGACGGCCGGGGGCGGCAGCATCGCGATCTGCTCGATGGTCAGGAAGCCCCGGCTGTAGAGTTCCGGGGCCTCGCTCATGCCAGGGCACATCTGTGCAGGTGCAGAGGGGACAACTGTGACACCGGCCGGTCCCCACACGCAGACCTACACCTGGGGCCCAGCATGGGGGTCCCGATGAGGGACACGGGACAGGAAGGGGGTCTGTAGGGCATCGGCTGTGGAGCAGCTAACTGGCTGCAACTCTGTCCTCGGACACTCCTGACCTCACCCGATGGTAGTCTCTGTCCCAGAGTCTAGAGCTAGCAGCACAGAATGGTGCCTACAGGAGTGGGGGCAGCACCCGTCAGTGCCCAGGAAGGGCACCAGGCTGCCCACCAGTCAGAGTAGACTGTCCAAAAAGCATCCAAGTCATGCAAGGCAGAAAACTGCAGAGCCCTTCCATTTCTAAGAAGACCAGAGACGGGACTCACATAAACACCGTGATAGAATCCTGAGTTACACCCGGATCTCAACAACTGCTGGAAAGAGTATCTCTGGGACCACTGGGGAAATGTGGGTATGGACAGTGGATAGATAATGGTATTGCCTCGCTGTTACATCTTTTGAATGTGAAAATGTACCCTGGCTATGAACATTTTCACGATGTGGCTTCAGGAATGTCCACGTGCTTAGAAGATACAGGCTATTTGGGCGTCAAGGGCTTGGTGTCTGCAATTTACTTTGATTTGTTTATTTGCTTTTAAGACAGTCTCGTCTTGTTGCCCAGGCTGGAGTGCAGTGGCCCCATCTTAGCTCACTACAGCCTCCGCCTCCCGGGTTCAAGCAATTCTCCTGCCTCAGGCTCCTGAGTAGCTGGCATTACAGGCACACACCACCACGCCCAACCAATTTTTATATTTATATTTTTATTTTTTTTTATTTTTATATTTTTAGTAGAGACAGGGCTTCACCATCCTTGTCTCCAACTCCTGACTTCAGGTCATCTGCCTGCCTCGGCCTCCCAAAGGGCTGGGATTACAGGTGTGAGCCACCATGCCTGGCCTTGCAATTTACTTTCAAATAGTTCTGGGGAAAAAGTCTATCTGTCACGAGATAGCGAGAAAGCACATGTGGTGAAGGGTGAAGGATGACTAACTGAGGTGAAGTATTGGTGGGCATTGTACTATTCTTGCAAAATCTTCCAATGTTTTGAAAAACGGGAAACTATTGAAGAAATAAAATCATTTGTAAATTACATTTTTAAAAAAATGAGTGGCCGGGCGCGGTGGCTCACGCCTGTAATCCTAGCACTTTGGGAGGCCGAAGTGGGTGAATCACCTGAGGTCAGGAGTTCAAGACCAGCCTGGCCATCATGGTGAAACCCCATCTTTAAAAAAAAAAAATAGAGTGGACCTGGGCCTTCCCCTGAGCTGGACCCTGTCCACTCTAGTGGGATGGGAGGTGGCTTCCTGATGAGCCAGCATTGCCCCTGGGGTTTCCAGATTGTGGGAAAGTCCAGGGGGTCCCTGGGGTGGGGGAGAGGGAACAGCTATCTGTCAAGCTGCAGGGAGCATTTCAATACTTTAACCATGGGTGCGGCTGTGACAGTGCATCCCAGCTGAGTATCAGGGCTGCCCTCAGGGTCAAGGCTTGCGTGTAACTGCAAGCAGGTGGGCCAGGTGCAAGGAACAGGTGAGGGGGGAGAATGGCAAACCCGAGAGCCCTTCTCTTGAGCCAAGCAGGCAGCCTGCTGTGCTCCAGCCGGTGGGGACCAGGGGATGGGTGGGCTGGAGTGGCTGATCGTCCTCCCCCGCTCCCCAGAGAAGCCTGAACTCTAGACTGGAATGTGAGCTACTTGATCTTTAAATGTTAACATTTACACATGCTGTGCGGGCACAACAACCCATCTATCTACAAGCTGGCTTCAGTTCTCAGGGGGTCCTCTCGGGACCTCTCATCTCAGAGGCAAAGGCTGCCTGCCCGGAAAATGCCGACTCCCCTCCCCACGTCGGGGATCTGCCCCAGCATTCTCCCCCTAAGGCTGGTGTCTGTCCCCACTGCTCAGGGCTCCCTAACAAAAGAGAAGGTTAGGAAGGCAGGATCCATTCTGCCACCTTCACATGGCTCCCAGCTCTGGCAGAAAGCCTGAGAGACTGGGTCCTGAGAGACTGTTCTCTGGGCTCAACACCCTATTGCAAAGGGAGGGACCTCCTAGCCTGCTCGGGTCAAGGGAAATCTGAAAACAGGATTGGAGGTGTTGGTGAAACTTTGGGGAGATCCGTGGGGTCAGGGCTGGCACCGTGAGGGGACCCTGCTCCCTCTGTGACATTCTCTAAATTCATTTATCGGCGCAACAGCTCTGTCTGTCCGCCCCAAATCCCACGCCTTAGCTTTTCTTTCCTGTGGGTGACCTGGACACTCCTCTGGGCTGGGGAACTAGACCCAGTGATCTGTAGGATCCAGCGCCCAAACGGGCCCAGGAGGACCAGCTCAGGCGCCGGGCAAGAGCTGGGCTTCAGGGCTGGATGGAGGCGGCCAGCTGACTCAGTGCCTCTTGCATGCGTGCATGCTGGAAAAAGTCTGCAATCCCCTCCTCGAGTCAGAGGGGGAGGCGGGGTGAGTCACTGGGCGTGTAGCTGCTGCGACCAGCCACATAGCGCTTTGTAAAATGCCTGCTCCGGAGCCCGGCCCCACCCTAAGCTCTGCCTTTTTGCTGGGAGTTTCTGCAGACTGCCCCACCCGACCCACCAATCCAATCTGCCTCCTGTGGCCGCCACTCCATAGCAGTCACTATAGGAAGAAGGGAGAGGGCCCAAGGGCATAGGGGCGAGATCCTGGGGGCTGGGCAGGAGTCTCCATTCTGCTTCTGACTTAGGGGCTGATCCCAGTCAAGTTACTACCTGGGTGTAAGCCTCAGTTTCTCAAATGCAGAAGAGGATGGGTAGGAATTCAAGAGATTCTTCCAACTTGAGAGCGTTTTGCCCGAGATTCAGAAGAAAATCCCAGACTTTTCAAGGGACTCAGAGAAGTAAGGGACTAGGCAGACGGAGGGCAGAAGGAGGAGGGTCAGCCTGGAGGGGGTGGCAGAGTCTCAGGGTGGGTGACTCATGACTCATGGACCCTGGGCAACACTCTCAGAGTGGCCCAGGACCGGCAAGGCTCCACGGAGCACATGACAGCAGGGCCACCGTGGGAAGTAGAAAAGTTCCTTTTTCAAGTTTCTTTCTTGTTAAAGAATAAATCATAAATGTGCTAATAACTTTGTGAAGCCCTATCCTATGTAGCTGTTAGACATGCCGTGCTGACAGGCACGTAGTACACTCTATGTCCTTGTACTTTCACCAAGGTATCTGTGCTGGACGTGCTCACAGGCATGTCCCAGCTCTCCATTGCTTTGACCTGTTTAGAAAAGTTTTAAGTTGTTAGCCAATCAGGTTTTAGTTTAGATTTCGAGGTCTGACCCCAACCAATGGAGATTAGACACAGCAGTAAGGACGACCCCAAATGCCTAAGGAATAAATTTGTGTGTTTCCCTTTGATCTTTGTACTCTCGTGGCAACATGGCTAGTGAGAGTACCTTCCTGCAGTCAAGAAAGTAAAAATTGCTTTGCTGAAAGATCCTTTCAGCAACTGCAAAAGTCTCAGTGCTAATTTTTCTTTGTAGCACTGAGCATCTATTTCCAACATCTATTTCCAACAGCCACCTTGGAGCCTGCATCCCAGGGCTTCCTGGCCCACCTGGCTGTGGTGAGTAGCTGACTGTCCCACCTCTGCAGGGAAGAGATGAAACGAGACCTCGCAAGGATGCTACAAAGCCACCCCAGCATCAGCACAGCGAGGGACCTTGAGGGGGTCCAGTCCTGGTGCTTGCCTCAGTGATAAGGACAGGAGGATATGAGGGGCCAGAGAACTCGTGCCCAGCCACATAGCCCAGAGTGGCTCGCTGCCCACTGTGGGTCCAGAGCTGGAGCACAGGGCCAGGAAGGGGGAGATGGGGGAAGAGACGCTGGGTTAGGTGTGCCCCTCCCACCCACACCCATCTGGCCAGACCCGGGGCCCTCTGCCTGTGGCACTTGCCTTATTCCTGGTGCTGGGATGGGCCTCCCAGGAGCAGTTTCCAGCCATCTCCAGGCCTGGTGTGTCTGGGCCTCTGCTGGCAGCTCACCAGTCTGCACACCCACCTGGCAAAAACCCAGAGAGAGGGTGGACGAGGGCAGCGGGGACTCCTCCCTGGAGAGCGGCTTTCGACCCCTCCCTCTCCTGGACCCTCGTGCCTAGGTCCCCAGGGCCTGTGGCTCTCAGCTGTCACCTTAGAGGAAAGGCAATCATCCCATTCCCTCAGAGGCAGGGGTGTTGTGGGACTGTCCTGGTGAGATTCTGGAGATCACTCTTGGGGCACCACCCCCTCCTGCCTGTGGCCTCCTCAGCCCCAGTGCAGCTCACTGGAAAAGAAGCCCTCTCCTTCTCCTCTGCTTGTGAGAGTTCTGGAGCCAGGCTGCTTTTGCAGACATACATTTATTTACCCACACACATTTTTTGGGCACTTCTTTTGTGCCCTGCCTGGTGTGGGACAGGGGGTTCCCAGCCATCGGTCCCAAAAGGAGGAGCAGGGGAAGAGGGATCATTTCTGGCAGGGGGGACCCCTGGAGGAGGCGAGCTCTGGGTGAGCCTGTGTTTGTAACATGCTGAGGCATCTGGTCTTTCCTCTACATGTGCCTGGGAAGCAGGCTAGCCCGGTCATCACTGTCACCACCATTCACCCGGCTGGCTGGCCTACACCCATCACCTGGTTTGGTCCTCATGACCAGCTATGAGCCAGGTATCCTCATGCCCCTCTGATGGGTGCTCCTGGGCTTAGAGGGCGAGGTCACCGGCCCAAAGGCACACCCATAACCACACCACACCCTGCAGCTCTGCAGATTTGTGTCTGGAGCAGCTGCCCAGGAATGGAGGTGGCTGTAGAGGGCCTGGCTGCCGGCGTGGGGAGGGGAAGCTGCACCCACCCTAAGATGGGAGGCCAATGGGAGGCCTGGGGAGGGGGCGACCCTGCTGGAGGCCAGTCCATCATGGTCGGCCTGACCTCATGGGTCTGCCTGCCTTGGATCCCCTGGAATTGACCCCTGTCCCCCAGCCTGAGCTCTGCCCCTTCAGAAAAGCACCTATTACTTCCTGCTGTGCTGGGGGTTGGGGGCGGGGGAACTGAGGCTGTGAGCGATAAGGGCCTTGCCGGGTACAGCCCGGGTCACAGGCTTCTAGGCTCTTCCTCTCCCGAAGGGGAGAGCTTGGCCGCCCGCTCAACTTAACTCCCCGGAAATTCTTTCCTCTGCGCCGCGCGGGCCTCGGCCAGCCACGCGCCCCCGCCTGCCGCCCACTCCTCCCGCCCGGGGGCGGGCCGTGCCCCTGGCCTCCGCGCCCACCATTGGCTAGAAGAGGTGGCCGTCTGCGCATGTGGCCCGCCTCCTCTTTAACTCTTGGCCTCCCGGAGCTGGCGGCGCAAGTGGAGCCCCAGGGATCGCTCCCAGGACCCCTCCCGCTCAGTGGCCCGGCTCCCCTCGGCCCGCACAGCTGGACCGCGCCGCCCTGCGCCTTCGTGGGGCGTCTGCAGGCACCTGTGCTGGCACCTGTGCCTGGCTGACTCACAGGAGACTCAGCCTGGGGCCTGCGGGGTGCCCCAGGGTGGGAGCACCCTGTGTGCCAGAGCGAGCCAGTGCGTTCATAGTGTGTGTGCAGTGGGTTTGCAGACAGCCGGTGCTGCGACTGTGCGTCTTTAAGTCTCCCTCCTTGGACTCCAGTTGGGCCACTGTCCCGTTGCCACGGACGGGCCGCACCTTCTCCACCCTCTGGGGCCTGTCCGAGCTTTCCTGCCCTGCAGCCCCAGAACTACCACCTGCCCTCATCCTTCCTGGTCCCTGGGAAGAGCCCCCCAAGCCCTCTCCATTGCCTCTACTCTTTTTGGTGACCCTTTTAGATACCACCCCTAGGTCTGGGACCTTGGCCTTGTTTCCAGGGATGTCCTGACTCACAGGAGCCTCACCCATTCACCCTGACCAGGCCAGACCCCAGCGACACCAACTAGTGTCCCAAGGGCAGTGGGCTGCACCCCCATGCTGCAGGTGGGCATGCAGTGGGGGCCCCCAGCTCCTCTCTCTGCTATCCGCTTTCTCCATATGTGGGTGTCCCTGTGTGCCTGTCCTTTTCCTGCCAGGGACGACCTGAAAAGCGATTTTACTCATGCACAGAAAGATCTAGAAGCCAGTGGATCCCAGATGGACCATATTAAAGGATATATGTGTGACACGTGTATGGGGTGCGTGTGTGCGGGTGTGTGTGTGCGTGTGAGCATGTGTGTGTGCGTGAGCAGGAGTTCATGAGTGCATGCGTGTGCATGTGTGTGAGTGTGTGTGTGTGCATATGTGGGTGCGTGTGTGTGTGAGTGCATGCGTGCGTGTGAGTGTGTGAGTGCATGAGTGCGTGTGTGCATGTGCCCCTCTGGGTGGGATCTGGGCTATGACAGGACTAGTTTCCACTGAAGCTGACCCCGAAAAGCTGCCAGAGCAGCTCACACCTGAGCCTCTCCTCGGAGCACGCCCAAGGGTGGCCTGGCCACCTGTCAGTCTCCTGCAGCCTTGCCCGCAGGAAGCTCCTCCTGTCCCTTCAACCCCACCCCACCATGACCCAGCCCCTCTCTTCCTCCCCTGACCGCTGCTTAGGCTGGGCCAGCAGGCACTGCCATCAGAGGGGCCTGCCTTGCTCCCCCAGACACAGAGCCTCTGTTTCCTCACTCCAGGCCTGGAGTCCCTGCTTAACAGCTTGGATCGAAGAGGCTTGTCTGGGGAAACTGAGACCTTGCAGAACGTTCCAGGAACTGCCTCCATTCAAGGCCAACAACTTCATCAGGCCGCTGGCCTGGGAGCAGGCGGGACTACAGCTGCCCAACCTCCTGTGGCTGCCCACACGGATCCCCGCGTGCACCCCAGGGCTGAGAGCAGGGGGAGCCATCTCCCTGCTTGTGGGACACTGCCTGCTGGGTGTTCCCTTCCAGCCCCTCCAGAATGCAGGCTTGAATGGCCAGTGAGGCTGGGGAAGGGACCGAGGGGAGCCTTCACCCCCAAGAGCACAGAGCAGGAGCTGGACAGTGGGGCTGGGGTTGAGGCCAGCTGGGGGGGTGGTCAGGTCCTGCCACAGGAGGGGGACTTTTAAAGTTCCCCCATGGCCCCAGAACCCTGGAGCCTCAGGAGTGGCAGGGGAGCTTCACCGGTGGGCGACAGCCTTTCTGGGGTCTCAGGGCCCCCTGCCTGGGGCCTTAGGATTTCTGGGAGCTGCTTGCCTGGACAGTGTCCACCTCTCTGCCCTGATGGTGCCCGCGTCATTTTCCTTCTTTGCCTGGCCGTTACCCTGCAGCCTAGGTTGTTGAAACACCCTCCCCTGGACCCCGGGCCCCCGGAACTACCTGCAGCTGTCCTGATCCGAGGAGGCCTCCCTTTGTGGAGGGTTCTTCCTGTGACTCCCGCCTCTGGCCGGCCGACCCGGTGGGGGCACCAGGCCAGCGCTGAGCACGGCCCAGAGCCTCGGAAAATGCGAGCTCAGAGTGGAGCCCTCGCCTGCTGGAAGAGACGGCTTTGGAAGCAGAACCCGCCCCAAACCCAATTCCTGGCCCGGCAGGAGGGGGAGGGGGAGGGGGAGGGGGAGGGGAGTAGGAGGAGGGGCTGAGCAGGGATGAGGCTTCAGGAAGGAATGCCCCGCTCAGGAGCCCCCCCAACCAGCCCCACAGGGAACTCATCTCTCCGCTTGGTGACGTCATGTTGGCCCGAGCACTGCAGCCCGAGTCCAGCTGTTCATCTCCCTCACATTCTGCTGTTCGGCAAGGCTGCCCAGGAGAGGGAGCACTGGCTGTCCACTTGCCTGGGGCCTTTGGTCTGCCCCCAGTGGGCATTTTGGGGCAGGCTGGCCCAAGAGGGACTGGTCCCCACCCCGTTGTTTTAATTTACTCAGGGGCTGATGCAGAGCAGTGAGGGCATCAGGGCGAGGGCTCAATGGAGGGGCAGCTCCGAATTGGCAGAGAGGTGGGCAGCACTGCCCAGGCGGCACCCCTCCCCCTTCCCACCCGGACTCGGCCTGGGCCCCCTGCGGGCTTGTGGAACCAGGAATTCCCTTTTCGCCAGCCCTAATAGCAATCAGATGGCGCAAGTGGAAAATCACGGCACTCGGCAAGCAGGCTGGAAACTGGCGGGCTGCCGTGCCGGGTGCCCGTGCTGCTCAGAGGGAGGATGAGGCGAGGGCCCCCTTCCCCGTGAGCCCCTGGTGGGGGTCCTGGAACGCGTTCATGCCTGGGGCCCCACAGGCATGGTAGGGGTAGGGGGTGCAGAGTGGGGAATGCAGGAACCAGCAGGGCGGTCAGGAGGAGGGGGTGGTGAGAGGGCTCCCCTCTTGCCCGGGGCCAACTTTCTCAGGGTCCAGAAAGCCCAAGGGAATTCTGAGCTTTTCCTGTGGGACTGTAGTGCCCCGACTGGGAGGGGTGTGCCTCTGTGGGCATTTTGGAGGGAAACGAGACTCGTAGCTGCCCCTGCACCTGCCCTGGGAGCTGCCCGCCTCCTGCCTGTCCTGGCCATGTGCAAGCCTCCGTGTGGAAGAGGGAACCTTGCACCGCTCCCCTCAGGGTCCAGCTGGCCTCCTGGGGTCTGGTTTTCAGGGATGGGGTGGGGAGGGGACTCTGGGATCCTGGAGGTTCAAGGTCCACGCTCAAGGCTGAGAGAGAGGCTGGCAGGCAGCAGGCAGGGTGGTGACCTGTGCCCTCCTCTCCAGGGCAGCCAGCTGGGGCCCAGCTGGAACGCTTGTTTACACGGGGAGGCTGGGGGAGGCTGAATCTCAGCGAGTTCCAAGTGTAATTGCGTTTGGACACTTAAAAGGAATTGTGTGAAGTGGGCAGAGGCTCTGAAGTCCACCGCCTTATTTGGTGTGGAAATTTGTTTCTCTCAAAATAAGCGAGAGGCGCTTGTGAATGGGAAGGTCGTCCTGGCCTGGCGTGTGGAGTCCCCTTGCCGGGAGCCTGGTGTGTCTGGCTGCTCGGGCACAAGACTATGCACTCCGGGCTTATCGGCGCAGGTGTTTGTTTCCTTCGGCTCCAGGGGCTGGAAGGCCAAGATCAAGGGACCTGCAGCTTCAGCGTCTGGTGAGGACCCAGCTTCTCACTGTGTCCCCATGTGGTGACCCCTTTCAGGCAGGCTAGGGAGCCCAATGGGGCCTCTTTTATAGGGGCATTAATGTCATCATGAGGCTCCAACCTCATGACCTGCTCACCTCCCAAATGCCACACCTCACACTAATGATTAAATGTCAACAGACGAATTTGGGTCAGCGGGGCAGGAGTCAGGGGCTGGGGCTACAAACATGAGTCTCTAGCAGCCACCCTGGGGGTCTCCCCACTCCCTGGGGGAGTGGTGGGCTGGGGGGGGCGGTGTGTGTCCAGAGGCCCAGTGCTAGGAGCTCCTGTGCTGCCTCCAAGCCTGGGTGACCTTGGTCAGTTTCCTTCCCACTTGGGGGCCCTGGTTTTCTCAGCTGTCAGATGGGAAAAGATAATGACCCATAGGGTTACAGCTGGGAGGGGGCGGATGCCGGGTAGAAGAGCTCTTCGTGCACCTCACAACGCTGCGCCCTGCTCCGTGTGTCCTTAGGGTGTCCTTCCCTCCTCCCTCCCAGCAAGGCTCAGGGCTCTGGCTGATGCGGAGAATGGGACATGGTCCCTGCTCTTACAGCCTTCACTTTCTGAACAGCCATCACTTGCCGTCCAGTGTCCTCCCCTGCCCCTCCCAGTAGGGAAGATTTTTTTTTTTTTTTTTTTTTTTTTTGAGAAAGAGTCATGCTCTGTTGCCCAGGCTGGAGAGCAGTAGTGCAATCTCGGCTCACTGCAATCTCTGCTTCCCGGGTTGAAGTGATTCTCCTGCCTCAGCCTCCAGAGTAACTGGGACTACAGGCACATGCCACCATGCCTGGCTAATTTTTGGTATTTTAGTAGAGATGGGGTTTCACCGTGTTGCCCAGGCTGGTCTCGAACTCCTGAGCTCAGGCAATCTGCCCACCTTGGCCTCCCAAAGTGCTAGGATTACAGGCGTGAGCCACTGCGGCCAGCCTAAGAACTTTGTTTTCAATTGTTCCCTGCCAAGGGCCTCCTCTGCGAGGAGGTCCTTGGGGGAAGGAGGCTGGTTCTGGACAGAGTGTCTCTGGGCCAGGTGCTTCTGTGGCCCAGGGTCCCTGGATGAGGGGGTGGGTGTGGACCAGCCCTCCTGGCCCCTCTGCCAGCAACATCATCCTCAGTAAAGACTACAGGAATTTCCTGAGCATCCGCTGGGTGCCGGGCACTGTGCTCTGTGCTGATGAGCAGGACAGGCGAGGTCCCTGCCCTCCGGGAGCTGATGTCCAACAGAGAGACAGACCAGGTCAAAGGAAACACACGTCAAATCACACCTGCGGTGAAGAAGGTGCGCAGGGCCTTTCTGGCCTCAGCGATCTGGTCAACCTCCTTGAAGAGGGGACAGGGTTGTGACAGGGAAGGTGGGCACATGTCAGTGCTGCCTGCCTTCCTGTGGTGATCGGCTGGCTCTGTAGGGCTGTGTGTTCCAGGCCCTTCTCTCTTCTGCGTGGTTCAGCCCTTGAAAAACTTAGTTTCTCCAGGAGACAAGACAAATATGCACATGGTCTGGTTCTCCCAAGTTAACCCCTGAGGCCGGTTGGTTTCAACTCTTGAGATAAAAAGGTTGAACCTGGCTAGGTGTGGTGGCTCACACCTATAATCCTAGCACTTTGAGAGGCTGAGGTGGGTGGATTGACTGAGCTCTGGAGTTCAAGACCAGCCTGGCAACATGGTGAAATACCATTTCTACTAAAAATACAAAAAATTAGCTGGGCATGGTGGCACACACCTGTAGTTCCAGCTACTTGGGAGGCTGAGGTATAAGAATCGCTTGAACCTGGGAGGCGGAGGTTGCAGTGAGCTGAGATCATGCCACTACAGCACGCCAGCCTGGGTGAGAGAGTGATTCTGTCTTAAAAAAAAAAAAAAAAGGTTGAAGCAAGGCCTAGCTGTCTTTCCTCATAGTGAAAGGGACCTCTCTCCTTCAACTGTGTTCCCCTCTTCCACTAGGCTGGACCTTTCTGTGCTGGAAGGTGCATCTTAAGAATCTCAGCAGGACTTTAAAAAAAAACAACAAAAACAAGGCCAAGCGCGGTGGCTCATGCCTGTAATCCCAACACTTGGGGAGGCCGAGGCTGGCAGATCACCTGAAGTCAGGAGTTTTAGACCAGCCTAACCAACATGGTGAAACCCCATCTTTAAAAAAAAAAAAAAATGGAATCTCAGCAGAAGTCTACATTCTCCTTTGTCCTGCATGTGGTAGACCATTCATTTATCCAACTGTCCATCTATCTACCCACACATCTACCTACCCAATTACCCATCTACCCACTCACCCAACCATCCATTTATCCATCCACCACCCATCTACCCACCAGACCATCCATCCATCCATTTATCCATCTATCCATTCATCCAATTATCTATCCATCTATCCATCCATTCATCCATCCATCAGTCCATCCATCCATCCATCTACCCATCAATCCATCCATCCATCCACTTATCCACCCACCCATCAATCCATCTGTCCATCCATTCATCCATCCATCTACACATCTACTCACCAAACCATCCATCCATTTATCCATTCATCCATCTACTCATCCACCCATCCACCACCAAACCATCCATCCATCCATTTATCCATCCATCCATCCGTCCATACACTCACTTATCCATCCACCTATCAATCCATCTATGCATTCATCCATCCATCCATCTACTCATCTACTCACCAAACATCCATCCATCCATTTATCCATCCATCCATCCATCTACCCATCCACCCACCAAACCATCCATCCATCCATCCATTTATCTATCCATCTATCCATCCATCCATCCACCCATCAATCCATCCATCTTTTCATCTATCCATGTATCCATCCACCCATCAATCCATCTATTCATCCATCAGTACATCCATTCATCCATCTATTCACCCATCTGCCCATCCATTGATTCTTATCTTAATTCAACACTTTTACTGAACACCAACGTTGGTGCTAGGAAAAAAATGTGGAAGAACCAGACACAGGGCATGGGGAGCAGGTGATAAATAGAAACAACTGAGCACAGGAACTCCAACCTGTGATTAGTGCACTGAGAAAACCAAACAGGCACCTAAGAAACTTAGGCGGTAGACAGGGAGGCATGGGAGGTGGGCTGAATAATGGCCCCTGAAGATGTTGACATCCTAATCCTCAGATCCTGAGAACATGTGACTTTATGCTTGGCCAAAGGGTCTTTGCAGATGGGATGGAGTGAAGGATCTTGAGATGGGAGTATCGTCATGGACTATCCAGGTGGGCCCCATATGATCACAAGGGTCCTTGGAAGAAGGATGCAGGAGATCAGAATGAGTAGTGGGACATGTGTTGATGTGAGGAAGGGGCCAGTAGCCAGGGAATACAGGCTGCCTCTAGAAACTGGAGAGGACGAGGAAACAACCTGTCCCCTAGAGCCTCCAGAAGGAACCAGCCTGCCAGCACCTTGGCTTTAGGCCTCTGATGTCTAGCACTGTTACTAGAATATGCTTGTGCTGTTTAAGCCCCTAAGTTTGTGTCATTTATTGCAGCAGCCACAGGAAAGTAATCCACAGGGATGGCCAGGCCTGACTAGCTGGGGTGGGGCTGGCGGCTCCTCTACAGAGATGATGCTTGCCCTGATACCTGAAGGAGAAGGAGAAGGAGGTGGCTGCTCATGGAACCCACAGGAAAGCATTCAAGGATCCAGAACAGCAGGTGCAAAGGCCTGTGATGGAAAGATGGGTGCATTAGAAGTACAAAGCAGGTGGCTGGAGGGCAGGAGGGGAGGGTGCATGTGGAGGCCGGGGAGGAGAGTGGGGCCTCGAGGTACCCTGCAGGCCCCTGCAAGTCCAGGCACAGAGCCGCCGCCTTGAGCCCTGAGGTCTGAATAGTCCCATTTCCCATCTTTCCAGTTTGAGACTCTCTGCCTTTTCCAATTCCCCACTTTTCTGATGCCAGATACTGTATCCATCTTTCCCTCTCCCCTGGGCCACCTCCCACTGAGACCCACTCGCGGGTGCTCCCCAGGTGCATTTTCCTCCCTGTCCCCAGCAGAGTCCTTCCCACACACCCAGCTCCTCAGTGTGATGCCCACCCATGGGTGGGTGGTGCACCCCACCGGCATCCCTCCTCTGCCCTGCCCACCACAACTTCCAGGGCAACCTGGATGCCAGGTTTGGTCCGCCTCGTCCACACCTGCCTGCTTCTGTCTCTCCTAAAGCGGATCCGAGATATCCCATCACTAGACCTTCAATTTCAGCACAGGACTGAATAACCAACCTTTGAAAAGTTCACAGTGGCCTTGTCACTCCTAGAAATAATGAATAATTCCTTAAAACTCATTCAGCAGCCAATTGGCGTTCACGTCTCTCTCTCTCTCTCTCTCTTTCTTTTTTTTTTGAGGTGGAGTTTTGCTTTTGTTGCCCATGCTAGAGTGCAAAGTGCAATGACACAATCACAGCTCACTGCAACCTCTGCCTCCCGGGTTCAAGTGATTCTCCTGCCTCAGCCTCCTGTGGAGCTGGGATTACAGGTGCCCACCACCACATCTACTAATTTTTGTATTTTTAGTAGAGACGGGGTTTCACTATGTTGGCCAGGCTGGTCTCAAACTCCTGACATCAGGTGATCTGCCCGCCTCAGCCTCCCAAAGTGCTGGGATTACAGGTGTGAGCCACCATACCTGGCCCCATTTGTCCCTTTATCCACATCTGGGGCCAGTCCCCCTGGGTAGCTGGGACTACAGGCATGCACCACCACACCCGGCTAATTCGCTCTATTTTTTTTTGTAAAGATGAGGTTTTGCCATGTTGCCCAGGGTGGTCTCAAACTCCTGTGCTCAAGCGATCTGTCTGTCTTGGCCTCCCAAGTGCGCAGATTCTGTGTGTGAGCCACTGTGCTTGTCCCTATTCTTGGGACACCTTTCTCTACTGCAGTGGCTCTCAACGGGGGGCAGATTCTGCCCCCGATGGGGACACTTAGCAATGTCCAGAGGCGTCTTTGGTTGTTACAGCTTGGAGGGGTGCATTTCCAGCACTGAGTGTGTGAGGGGTGCTGCTAAGCTCCCCACAACCTCCCCCCACAGCAGAGAGCCATGTGGCCCCAGATATCAATAGCACTGAAGTAGTAGGCTGCACGCGGCGGCTCACGCCTGGAATCCCAGCACTACAGGAGGCCAAGGCGGGCAGACCATGAGGTCAGGAGCTTGAGACCTGCCTGACCAACATGCTGAAATCCCATCTCTACTAAAAATACCAAAATTAGCAGGGTGTGGTGACGTGCACCTGTAGTCCCAGCTACTTGGGAGGCTGAGGCAGGAGAATCACTTGAACCTGGAAGACAGGTTGCAGTCAGCCGAGATTGCACCATTGCACTCCAGCCTGGGTGACAAGAGTGAAACTCCATCTCAAATAAGTAAATAAATAAATAACAACGTGGGTCACCACTGCTCCAGGTTTCAGTCGATGGAATGGGCCAACTCTGAGAGCTACTCACAGTTGCCGAGTGACCGCGTGGCGCTCAGAATCTCTGGCAAGTGCACCCATCTCAAAATAATTAAGCCCGACCCAGCGTTACTTTCTTCCCCCTGGCTCTGACATCCTTAGGGTTTGTTCTCATACAGATTTCCTAGGTTTCTGCCAATATGAACTGGAAATAACTTGCAATTATTTTGTTGTGTATTGCGCATCTTCCTGGGCCAAATTTTTGCCCACATTCCTGAAGATCGTGGGGATTTCGGTTTAGTGACGGATCTGAAAGTCAGAGGTAGTAGAGGCTCTCGAGGAAGAGTCTACCCTAGGATTAGAATCTTCCCAAATGGAAGCCGTTCTGTCATTCAGGGATCCACTCTTTCCCAGCCAGTGCCCTGACTTTCACAGAAGAGAACTCTGTGGCCCTGAGTTCAAGTGCAGTAGTTGAATTTGAATCTATTTTGCCACCCAGGGGATCAGAGTTTGGGTTTGTTTTTTTTTTTTTAGATCTCTCAACTCTGTGGCTACAAGAGATATGGACTTCCTTTAAAGCACCAGTGGAGGTTTTCTGGTACTTTAGGTCTTGAACTGGATATTTAAAGCCCTGAGCCTACACACACACACACACACACACACACACACACACACACACACATATTTTTAGACAGAGTCTCATTCTGTTGCCCAGGCTGGAGTGCAGTGGCATGATCTCGGCTCACTGCAACCTCCACTTCCCAGGTTCAAGCAATTCTCCTGCCTCAGCCTCCTGAGTAACTGGGATTACAGGCGTGCACCACCCTGCCCAGAGAATTTTTGTATTTTCGGTAGAGATGGGGTTTCTCCATGTTGGTCAGGCTGGTCTCAAATCCTGACCTTGTGATCCACCTTGGCCTCCCAAAGCGCTGGAATTACAGGTGTGAGCCACCGCACCCAGCCAGCTCATATTTTTTCCCCCAGCAAATACTCCAGTGCAAAAGGAAGAGGCCACCGACTCCGAGCATGCAAACTCTTTATTTCACCATCACGTTCTGTTGCAACAGCTACTGTCGCCCGTTTGCCTTCCGCAGGCACTTGACTCCCTGTGGTCACTGATGAGGACTGCAGCAAGCTTCCCACACCTTCCCCAGCCCCACCCTCCCCGATTTCTATAGTAAGCCCCTTTTTTTCTGGAATGCATGGAGTGGCTCTGCTTTCCTCTCCAAACTCAGATGGATATGGTTTTAAATTTTTTAGTTAAAAAAATTTCTTTTTGAGACAGGGTTTTGCTCTGTCACCCAGGCTGGACTGCAGAGCTGTGGTAGGATCATGGCTCTCTGCAGCCTCAACCTCCAGCTCAAGTGATCCTCCCATCTCAGCCTCCCGAGTAGCTGGGACCACAGGCACGCACCACACCCAGCTAATTTGTTGTATCTTTTGTAGAGATGGGTTTTGCAGTGTTGGCCAGGTTGGTCACGAACTCCTGGGCTCAACTGATCTGCCTGCTTTGGCCTTTCAAAATGCTGGGATTACAGGCATGAGCTACTGTGCCCAGCCTTGATATAGTTTAAAAAGAAATAACAGAAGTGAGGTCTTGGAGAACCAAAGTTTAAAGATAAGAATGTGAATGTTGTGGCCTGGCCTGATTATATAAAGGCAGGTATTGCCTCATTGCCACTAGCAAGTGGAGTGCTGCGTGCTGGAGGAGCTGGGGTGGGGCTGGGGGTAAAGGCACGGGAAGCTGCAGCCAGAGAACCAGGAAGTGGTCCCTGCTCATGCTGACCCGATGCCCTGGAGCAGGTGGGAACGCCAGAAGTCACGGAGTGGTACAGAAGCGACCACCTTTGGCCATCCTGGGCACAGAGTTGGAGCCCGGGGAGAGGGGAGGCTCCAGGGCCCTGGGATTACTCCCACGTGGGGCAGATCAGAGACTGAGGGGGATGCGGGAAGCTGCTGCATGGACTGTGTGGCCTCCAGAGAAAAATGGCGTCTGCTTTACTTCTACCCAGGTTTTTTTTTTTTTTTTTTTTTTTTTTAGATGGGGTTTCACCATGATGGCCAGGCTGGTCTTGAACTCCTGACCTCAGGTGATCCACCCACCTCAGCCTCCCAAAGTGCTAGGATTACAGATGT
>CAUYQU010094044.1:0-12589 GCA_963574635.1 Cheracebus regulus | reverse complement strand
GGCTCCCACCTGTAATCCCAGCACTTTGGGAGTCTGAGGCGAGTGGATTGCTTGAGACCAGGAGTTCAAGACCAGCCTGGCCAACATGGTGAAATCCCATTTCTATGAAAAATGCAAAACTTATCTGGATGTGTTGGCCCACACCTGTAATCCCAGCTACTAGGAAAAAAAAAAAAGTAATAAAAATAAATTTATAAAAAAGACTTTCAGAATGAAATAATTACAGAATACAATAGAGAAGAGAGGAGACACAATAATTTAAAGAACAGAAGGGAGAAAGGAGGCAGGAAAAGAAGGTAAGATGGGCATTTCTCTGCACTGGCCAGGCACAGTGGATTACGCCTGTCATCTCAGCATTTTGGGAGGCCAAGGCAGGCAGATTTCTTGAGCTCTGGAATTAGAGACCAGCCTGGAGAACATACCGAGACCCTGTCTCCACAAAAAAATGCAAAAATTGGCCCCCCATGGCAGTGTGGCTGTGGTCCCAGCTACTCAGGAGGCTGAGATAAGAGGATTGCTTGAGTCCAGAAGGTCAAGTTGCAATAAGCCATGATCACACCACCACTGTACTCCAGCCTGGGCAACAGAGCAAGACTGTATCTTAAAAAAAAAAAAAAAAAACAGGCTGGGTGCAGTGACTCATTCCTGTAATTCCAGCACTTTGGGAGACCGAGGCAGGCAGATCACCTAAGGTCAGAAGTTCAAGAACAGACTAGACAACATGGTGAAATCCGGTCTCTATTAAAATACAAAATTTCACCTGGCGTGGTGGCATGTGCCTGTAGTCTCAGCTACTTAGGAGGCTCAGTCATGAGAATCACTTGAACCCAGGAGACCAAGGTTTCAATGAGCCGAGGCCATGCCATTGCTCTACAGCCTGGGTGACAGAGTGAAACTCCATTTTAAAAAAAAGAAAAGAAAAGAAAGAATGCATGACCACTTCTCGTGCTTCCAAAGTTGAGCTGGAAAAGCGGAAAAGAAAACAATCCTTATACCCTTAAACTGGCCCAAAAGGACCCAATATGACTTGCCAAGCCAGACTGCAGACTGTTAAATGTTAGCAAACATAATGTATCACATGTTTTTGTGGTCCATGTTTTATCAAAGTAATAATTTGCTGGGCTTGGTGGCTCATACTTGTAATCCCAGTGTTTTGGGAAGCCGAGGCAGGTGGTTCACCTGAGGTCAGGAGTTTGAGACCAGCCTAACCAACATGTTGGAACCCCGTCTCTATAAAAAATACAAAATTAGCCAGTCATGGCGATGCATGCCTGTAATCCCAGCTACTTGGGAGGCTGAGGCAGGAGAATTGCTTGAACCCAGCGGGGGCGGGGGGGATGTTGCAGTAAAACCGAGATCACATCATTGCACTCCAGCCTGGGTGATAGAGTGAGACTCTGTCTCAAAAAAAAAAAAAAGTATTAATAAACTAAGATTCCAAAGATGTAATTGGGTTGCTATGCTTTGGGGTTTTAAAATCCTACCTCTTTTGGCCAAGCACAGTGGCTCACAACTGTAATCTCAGCCCTTTGGGAGGCTGAGGTGAGCGGATCACCTGAGATCAGGAGTTTGAGTCTAGCCTGGCCAACATGGAAAAACCTCATCTCTACAAAAATACAAAAATTCGTGGGGCTTGATGGCCCACCCCTGTAATTCCAGCTATGAAAATCGCTTAAACCCGGGAGGCGGAGTTTGCAGTCAGCAGAGATTTCACCACTGCATTCCAGTCTGGGTGACAGAGAGAGACTCTGTCTCCAAAAAATTAAAAATAAAATAAAATCCCACCTCTCAGAGAATAGTGATAGGGAGGTAGCAAGGGGGCTTCTGGGCTGCTGGAAATGTTCTGTTACTTCAAAATCTGGGTACAGGTTATGTGGATGTGTTCAGTTTCTTAAAATTCAGTGAACTGTACACTCATGATATGTACACTTTTCTGTATGTTGTTATGATTGAATAAAACATTTCTAAAAAGTGAATAGAAATTCATCACCTCCTGCTTGTTCCCATTACTCCTTGAGAGCTATTTGACAAAAAGTTATGAAGAGCCTTAATGACTGGCACAATCTCTGATCTTAGACCTTTCTGGGAATGTGTCAAAAGGAAATTATCATATATTCGGGGAAAGATGCATGTGTAGTGATATGTTTGCTGGGAAATAATGTAAATGTCCAACAATGAGAAATTGAAGATAAATTATGCACTTCTGATTTCTAATCCAGCATGTACATGTAAGATCTTAGAAATCATCACTACCTTCCTTACAAAAAGAAAAAAGCTGAAGGCCGGGTATGGTGGCTCACGCCTGTAATCCCAGCACTTGGGAGGCTGAGGACGGATCACCTGAGGTCAGGAGTTTGAGACCTGCCTGGCCAACATGGTGAAACCTGTCTCAACTAAAAATACAAAAATTAGCCAGGACTGGTGGCATGTGCCTAAAATCCCAGCTACTCAAGAAACTGAGGAAGGAGAGTCACTTGAACCCAGGAGGTGGAGGTTGCAGTGAGCCATGATTGCACCGTTACACTCCAGCCTGAGTGACAGAGTGAGACTCCATGTCAAAAAATATACATATAAACAAATGTGTGTGTGTGTGTGTGTGTGTGTGTGTGTGTGTGTGTGTGTGTATATATATATATAATGCTAACACTAATTAAAAGAAAAAGGAGTAGGTATGTTAATTGCAGATGAAGCAGACTGCAGAGGAAGGAAAATTATCAGGGAGAGAGTCAGAAGATATAAGAATCCTTAATGTGTATCAGCACAGCAGCAAAGCATCAAAATACATGAGGCAAAAACTGACAGAACTACAAGGAGAAATAGAGGAGTCCAATATTACAGTTCAAGACTTCAACATCCTCTATTAATAATTGAACTGAACAGTACCACCAGACAACTAGATCTAATTGGCATCTATAAAAGACTTTTTTCAACAATGGCAGAATGTACATTTTTCTTAAGATCATATGGAAATTCACCAAAAATAGACCATATGCTATATCATAAAACACACCTGAACAAATTTAAAAGATTAGAAACCATACAAATTATGATCCCAGACCACAAGGGAATTAAACAAGATAGCTGGAAAACTCCAAACACTTCATGATTAAACGGTACACTTCCAAATAAACCATGAATCAAAGAAGAAATATCAAGAGAAATGAAACATTTTGAACTAAGTGAAAATGAAAATATAATGTACCAAAATTTATGGGATGCAGCAAGAGCAGTGTTTACAGGAAAAGCTTCAGCACTGAATGCATACATTAGGAAAAAGGAAAGAGCTAAAATTATTAATCTAGGCTTCCACCTTAGGAAATTAGGAAAAGAAGAGCAAATTAAAACCAAAGTAAGAAGAAAGAAAGAATAAAAATTAGGGCCAGGCGCAGTGGCTCACACCTTTAATCCCAGCACTTTGAGAGGTTGAGGTGGGTGGATCACCTGAGGTCAGGAGTTCCAGACCAGCCTGACCAACATGGAGAAACCCCATCTCTATTAAAAATACAAAATTAGCCAGGCATGGTGGTGAATGCCTGTAATCCCAGCTACTCAGGAGGGTGAGGCAAGAGAATCACTTGAACCTGGGAGGTGGAAGTTGTGGTGAGCTGAGATGGCGCCATTGCACTCCAGCCTGGGCAACAAGAGCAAAACTCCATCTCAAAAAAAAAAAAAAAAATTAAAAGCAGATCAATGAAATTGTTTGAAAACAGGAAGTTAGTAGGAAAGATAAATAGCCAGTCTAAACCTCTTGTGGTCAGCTGAAATCAATCTAAGCCAGTCAGAACCAACCCTGACCAGCCAGACCCTAACAAATCTGACTATAGCTGGTCAAAGCCAGTTGTAGCCAGTCAAAACCAGTTGTGGCCAGTTGAAATTAATTGAGACCACTCATGAGCAGTCAGCACCAGCATACACTGATTTTGGTTGGTTGAAACTAGTAGGAACTAGTTAAGGCCAGTTATACTTGTTCTAAAACAGCTGCCAATTGAAACCAGCCAATGCTTATGCTGTCAGAACCAACCATGACCAGTCAAAACCAGATAAAACCAATTCTGGCCAGCCAAAACCCATCCAAGTAGGTTGGGGATGGTCATAGCTAGTCCAAACTGGTTGTAGCCAATCAAAATCAGTCTAAACCAGTTGTGGTCAGTTCAATCTAATCTACCCAGAACTGGCCATGACCAGTCAGAATCCATATAACCCAGCTGTGGTTGGTCAAAAGAGTTTGTACCCACTCAAAGCCAGTATCAATCACTTGAATCCAGTGGAGACAGGTCTAAACTAATTGCAACTGGTCAGAACCAGTCTAAACCAGTTCTGGCCAGTTTCAATTTGGCTAAAGTGTTTGCACTTGGTTACAGCCAGCCTAAACCATTTTTTGGCCAGTTGAAATTGGTCTACACCTCTCAGAACTAGACATGACCAGTCAAAACGGGCATATAACGATTATGATTAATCAAAACTGGTCAAAATTACTGCTCAAAGTTGTACAATGGGAGAGTGAAAAGGATTCTAAGGTCTAAATGATAAGGTAGATGGTCCCCTTTAATCGACATTGTGATGCTTCTCCAGAATCTTCTGGGTGTTTTTTGTTTGCAATGTTCAAGTTCTACTCTTTTTAAATTTGTTCCTTTTGTTTGTTTTGAGACAGAGTCTCATTCTGTCACCCAGACTGGAGTGCAATGTTACAATCTCAGCTCACTGCAACTTCTGCCTACCCGTTTCAAGTAATTCTCATGCCTCATCCTTCCTAGTAGCTGGAATTACCAGCAGCTGCCACCACCCTGGCTGATTTTCATAGTTTTAGTAGAGATGGGGTTTCACCATGTTGGCCAGGCTGGTCTCGAACTCTGGACCTCAAGTGATGCACCTCCTAAGCCTCCCAAAGTGATGGGATTACATGTGGCATGAGCCACCATTCCTGGCCTGCTTCTACTCTTAATGTTATCCCCAATTTGTTAAGAAGGCTCTCACAAAAAAACTGACAAGGCTTACATGAGGATATAGATTCTACAGGGAAGTGGTCAAAATGGGTGGCAATAGGCAGTTTAAAGCAGCTGTGGTTAGTTTAAACTGGTAGCTAGTTTTAACTGGTCCTAACCCATCATAACCCACCATGACCAGTCAGAACTGTCATGAACACTTTGCATCCAGTCAAAATCAGTCAAACCTGGTCAATTGTCTCAACTGGACAAAATTGGTTTAGACCAGCTATAATCACCATTATATATACCTATCACAACCAGTCATCACCAGTCAGAATTAGCATAAACCAACTGTGGCCAGTCAAAACTTGTCATGGCAATATCTAAAATCTTAAATAAAATTGCAACCTCTATTACTGAGTTTGCTTCTACCAGGCTGCTGTCTCTAACTGACATGATCCTCCATCACTTTAAATGGGGAGGCTGGGTCCTCCTCACATTGTAAAAAGAATTTAGACCAAAGGACCAACTCAATCCCCCAGTGGACCAGTCCCTGTAAATACTGCTGACCACCCATTTGTCAGTCAGGCTAGCCAGAATAAAACCTTGAATCTATCACAACTGAGTAAAATTTGACTCAGGCCAGGCATGGTGGCTCATATCTGTAGTCCCAACACTTTGGGAGGCCGAGGTGGGCTGATCACTTGAGACCAGAAGTTTTAGACCAGCCTGGCCAACATGGCAAAACCCCATCTCTGGTAAAAATACAAAAATTAGCTGGGCATGGTGGCGGGCGCCTGTAGTCCCAGCTACTCGGGAGGCTAAGGCAAGAGAATCTTTTGAACCTGGGAGGCACAGGTTGCAGCGAACCAAGATTGTGCCACTACGCTCCAGCCTGGGCAACAGAGCAAGACTCTGTTTCAACAAAAAAGAAAAAGAAAAGCTTCATTCTTTATTACCTGAACTGGATAAGAAACAGACTTGGTCCTGTGACCAACTAAATGATCCTAGGTTGCTGTTAGAGCAAGCCCACTGACAGATAAATAAAATAAATTAGGTCTTTATGGTTTAAGTCATGATGGCCTTACTTGCTTCTTTTGCATGAAAGGACAATTCACTGGCATGTATTCCCCAAACTCTAGTTTCCTCTGCTAATTTATCCCAGGGTTGGATACATCACCCTAAACCTCATTCTATCCTAGACCATCATAACCCTCTGACCCAGCAGTTTATTATTTTCCAAATATCCCTAGCTACACATTTCAATGTCCAAACACTACCAAAAGAATAATATGTCATGCACACCACACCTGACTTACACGTGGAGCTCCAAACCCCTTGTTTTTATCTGGCGTCTCAACTAGGATGTCCCTTCCCATTCTTAAAGGATGCTGTATATGGCCAGACGCAGTGGCTCATGCCTGTAATTCCAGCAGTTTGGGAGGTCAAGGCAGGCAGATCATCTGAGGTCAGGAGTTCAAGACCAGCCTGGCCAACATGGCAAAACCATATCTCTACTAAAAATACACAAATTGGCCGGATCACGCTTGTAATCCCAACACTTTGGGAGGCTGAGGTGGGCAAATCATGAGGTCAGGAGATTGAGACCATCCTGGCCAACATGGTGAAACCCTGTCTCTACTAAAAATACAAAAAAGTGAACTGGGCATGGTGGCGTGCACCTGTAGTCCCAGCTACTAGGGAGGCTGAGGCAGGCGAATCGCTTGAACCCGGGAGATGGAGCTTGCAGTGAGCCGAGATTGCACCACCGCACTTCCAGCCGGGCAACAGAGCAAGATTCCATCTCAAAATATATATATATCCAAAAAAAAAAACAAAAAATATTTGGGCATGATGGTGCATGCCTATAATCCCAGCTACTAGGGAGGCTGAGGCAGAAGAATCACTTGAACCCAGGAAACGGAGGTGGCAGGTGGCAGTGAACCAAGATCTTGCCACTGCATATCAGCCTGAGCGACAGAGCAAGACTCAATCTCAAAAAAAAAAAAAAAAAAAAGCTCTATACTCACCAGCTAGTGATCTGGATAGCACCTCATTTGAGCCCAGTTTCACAACATGGGAAAGACATCAGATCAGCCCATCCTTACCTAAGTGTGACAGCAGTCTAACAGATACATGGCTAGGACTGGGCGTGGTGGTTCACGCCTGTAATCCCAGCACTTTGGGAGGCTGAGGCCAGTGGATCATTTGAGGTCAGGAGTTCAAAACAAACCTGGCCAACATGATGAAACTCCAAAATACAAAACCCTAAAAATACAAACATTAGCCAGGCATGGTCAGGGGCACCTATAATCACAGCTACTCAGGAGGCTGAGGCAGGAGAATTGCTTGAGCCAGGAGGTAGAGGAAAAAAGTAGAACCAGGGCTAGGACAAGTGGCTTCATTTTAGTTTTCTAGTTTTGAAACAGGGTCTCCCTCAGTCGCCAGGCTGGAGTGCAGTGGTGCGATCTCGACTCACTGCAATTTCTACCTCTGGGCTTAAGCGATCCTCCCACCTCAGCATTCCAAGTAGCTGGGATTACAAGCATCTGCCACCACACCCAGCTCCTTTTTTTTTTTTTTTTTTGTAGAGACAGGGTTTTACCATGTTGCCCAGGCTGGTATCAACCTCCTGAGCTCAAGTGATCCACCCTCCTCGGCCTCCCAAAGTTCTGGGATTACAGGCGTGAGCCACGGTGCCCAGCCCAAGAGTGGCTTTAATGACAACGTCAACTACTGACACTGTGACTCATGCTCCTAAGGGATATGGTTTTGTCTGCAGTGAGGAAAACCAATCCTGACCCTATAATTGTGTTAGGGGAAGAAATCATGAACAATGTGAAAGTATCACCAAAAATTAGATAAGTTCTTTAAAACTGTTTTCCAAGGTCTCCTGAAGAATTTTGGAAGGAGACACCATCTGAGGGGGGAGCCCCACAGGGAATTCGCTGAAAGAAATTCCTGATGAAACTAAGTACTTCTTTGGGTACACTTTCCTCCCATAGTTATGGGTAGCTATTCATCAACATGTGCTTTGAAACTTACCCATTACAGGCTGGGTGTGGTGGCTCACGCCTGTAATCCTAGCACTTTGGGAGGCCGAGGCAGGCAGATCACCTGAGGTCAGAAGTTTGAGACCAGCCTGGCCAACATGGTAAAACTCCATCTCTATTAAAAAATACAAAAAAAGTTAGCCAGTCCTGGTGGCAGGCGCCTGTAATCCTAGCTACTCAGGAGGTTGTGGTAGGAGAATTACTGGAACCCAGGAAACGGAGGATGCAGTGAGCCAAGATCACTCCAGCCTGGGCAACAAGAGCCAAACTCCGTCTCAAAAAAAGAAAAAGAAACATTATTTTAAAGATTATAGCTAATAAAACGTTGCTACTATGGTAGCACAGCAAGGGTCTTTAAATTCTCTAGCTAAAGTTGTTTTAAATAATTGTATTGAAGGCTTGGCATGGTAGCTTATGCCTGTAATCCCAGCATTTTGGGAGGCCGAGGCAGGTGGATCACCTGAGATCAGGAGTTTGAGACCAGGCTGACCAACATGGTGGAACCCCGTCTCTACTAAAAACACAAAATTAGCTAGGTGTGGTGGTGTGCACTTGTAGTCCCAGCTATTCTGGAGGCTGAGGCAGGAGAATTGCTTGAGCCTGGGAAGCAGAGGTTGCAGTGAGCCAAGATTCCACCACTACACTCCAGCCTGGGCAACAAACTGAGACTCCCTCTCAGAAACAAACAAACAACAACAACAAAAAACCCCCAAAATAATAATTGTATTGAATTAAACTACCTGCTAACTAAACAAAGCACAGTATGTATGATAGCAAACTCCTCCTGCTGCACTTCATGGTAACATTTCAGCTAAAGTTAAACACATGTAGGTAAAATAAGAGAGCAAGCTTCATAATTGCAACAGATTTTTTTTTTTTTTTTTTTTTTTTTTGAGGCAGGGTTTCACTCTGTTGCCCCAGACTGGATTGCAGTGGTGCAATCATGGCTTACTGCAGCTTTTACATCTCGAGCTCAAGTGATCCTCCCATCTCAGCTCCCCAAGTAGCTGGGATAATAGGCACGTGCCACCATGCCCAGCTAATTTTTGTAGTTTTTGTAGGGACAGGGTTTTGTCATGTTACTCAGGCTGGTCTTGAACTCCTGAGCTCAAACGATCCACCCTCCTCAGCCTCCCAAATTGCTGGAATTATAGACGTGAGCCACCACACCCAGCACAGGTTTTTTAAATAACCCAAATTAGGTGATTGGTTTTCTAAGACCCCACAAGGGCTCTGATCCATATTTTATTGCATTTTTAAATTTAGCTTATCTCTCTCATTAACAATTATTATAGCTTGGCCAGGCATGGTGACTCATTTCTTTAATACTAACACTTTGGGAGGCCAAGATGGGTGGATTGCTTGAGTCCAAGAGTTCAAGGCCAACCTGGGCAACATAGTGGAAATTTGTCTCTACAAAGATGAATTTTTTTTTTAGATACCGTCTCAGTCTATCACCCAGGCTGGAGTGCAGTGGTACAATCTCAGTTCACTATAACCTCTGCCTTCTGGGTTCAATTGATTCTCCTGCCTCAGCCTCCCCACTAGTTGGGATTACAAGCGTGCGTCACCATGCCCAGCTAATTTTTGTATTTTCAGTAGAGATGGGGTTTCACCATGTTGGCCAGGGTGATCTCAAACTCCTAACCTCAAGTGATCCACTCACCTTGGCCTCCCAAAGTGCTGAGATTACAGGCATGAGCCACCACGCCTGGCCAAAAATACATTTTTTTATTAGAATGTGGTGGCATGTGACTGTAGTTCCAGTTACTTAGGAGGCTACGGCAGGAGGATCACTTGAGCCCAGGAGTTCAAGGTTCAGTGGGCTATGATCACACCATTGCACTCCAGCCTGAGCAGCAGTGTGAGACCCCATCTCTTAAAAAAGAAAAGAAAACTGGCAAAACCACTTGTGGTTTTCAAAGGATGCTCATCACTTTGAAGACAAAGGTCCTTAATGAAAAATAAAGACCTTTTTTCTAGAGGTCCTCATTCTGGGTACAGACCTAGGGCTATCCAGTTTCAATCCCTGCCATGCTTCCTCTCACCCTATACTCCAGCAGATCCTGTTCATCATACTATGTTCTCTTACACCCGAGCATCCCTGCACAGGCTCTGTTTCCTGCCTCAAATGCCCTCCCCACACCCCACACCCCTCTTCTCCCAGGCTGTGCCCTGGGCAAGGGTTTACTGACCAAGTCTCCTCTCTCCTCAAAGTAGGCACTTTGTTCTCTAGCCTCCTACTACCAATCCCTGTTTTATAATTATTTCTTTTTCATCTGTCCCTATTAGGCTGTGGGCCTTTGAGGGGGATAGGTCCTTCTTCTTCTTTTTTTTTTTTTTTTATTGATAAGGAGTTTGTCTCTGTCACCCAGGCTGGAGTGCAGTGGCACAATCTTGGCTTACTACAACCTTCGCCTCCCAGGTTCAAGTTATTCTCCTGCCTCAGGCTCCCAAGTAGCTGGGACTACAGGCACCCACCACCACGCTCGGCTGATTTTTGTATTTTTAGTAGAGATGGGGTGTCACCATGTTGGTCAGGCTGGTCTCAAACTCCAGATCACCTGCCTTGGCCTCCCAAAGTGCTGGGATTACAGGGGTTAGCCACCACACCTGGTCAATAGGTCCTTTTTTTTTTTCATCTTTTGGCCCCAGCACATACACTAGATTCTGAGAATAAATGTTACATAAATGTTGGTGAAGAAATCAATGAATGCTGGACTAACTAATGCATGGATGAATTATTTCCCTAGCCTTCTCTCACCAGTTGCTAAGATGTTTCTGTCAGTTGAGGAAGTGACCACACCTGTATTTTGGCCCTCAAATTGTCTGTTCCAGTAGCTTATTGTTTGCAGTTCCTCTTAGCAATTTTCAAACAGGAGCCTAATCAATTCCTAGTCTTCATTCTCACTGAGAAAGCATCATCAGTCAGCCTGCTCATGGCCCATCTCACTCCTTCATAATTGGCATATATCTATATGTATCCATATAGGACTTCCCTCCATCTCACAGATATTAAGAAATAACATGACTGGGCACAGTGGCTCATGCCTGTAATCCCAGTACAGGCTGAGGCGGGTGGATCACTTGAGGTCAAGAGTTTGAGACCAGCCTGGCCAACATGATTAAACTCCATCTCTACCAAAAATATAAAAAAGTTGCCAGACATGGCAGACACCTGTAATCTGTTACTCAGGAGACTGATGCAAGAGGATTGCTTGAAGCCAGAAGGTGGAGGTTGTAGTGAGCTGAGATCACTCCACTGCACTCCAGCCTGGGTGACAGATGGAGATTCCATCTAAAAAAAAAAAAGAGAGAGAGAAAGAAAGAATACAGCCTGGGCAAGGTGGCTAATGCCTATAATCCCAGTATTTTCGGAGGCCAAGGCGGGAGGATTGTTTGAGCTCAGGAGTTCAAGAGTTGCCTGGGCAAGTTCAAGGGACTCCAGCTCTAAAAACAAAACAAAACAAAAAATGCTGGGTGTGGTGGCTCATACCTGTAATCCCAACACTTTGGGAGGCTGAGGTGGGCGTATCACTTGAGGCTGGACATTCAAAACCAGCCTGACCAACATGGAGAAACCCTGTCTCAACTAAAAATACAAAATCAGCCAGGCATGGTGGCACCTGCCTGTAATCTTAGCTACTTGGGAGGCTGAGGCAGGAGGATTGCTTGAACCCAGGAGGTGGAGGCTGCAGTGAGCTGTGATTGTGCCATTGCACTCCAAACTGGGCAACAAGAGTGAAACTCCATTTCAAAAAAAATTAAATAAATAAATACGATTTATTAGCTGAGCATGATGACATGTGCCTATAATTCTAGCTACTCAGGAGCCTGAGGTGGGAAGATTGCTTGAGCCCCATAGATCAAAGTTGAACCATGATCACATCACTGCACTCCAGCCTGGGTGACAGTGAGACACTGTCTCAAAATAAGAAAGAAGAAAGAAAGAGAAATAAGACAAAGACAAAGATGAAGAAGAAAGAGAGAAAGAAACAAGGAAGAAAGGAAGGGAGGGAGGAAGGGAAGAAGGCAAAAGAATACCCAAAGTCATACTTAACATACAATTTACAAAAATGTATGTTAAAAGCTGCTTGCTGTAGGAGGTAAATGATTAAGATATTTCAATATCAGCACTTAAAAATATGTTAGGAGAAGGTGGCATAGAAATTTATTTAACCTAAATACACCAAGTATCAGACTCAAAAAGAGCCCAGATAATTGAGACTTATATGCTCTTTTCATAGGTAAGAGAGGTATAGACCCAGGAAGGAGACATGATTTTGTAAGTGTTTCTCTTTGGAGGCTAGGTAAGGCAGACAAATTAAGATGAGGGATGGAACCGCACAGGAATTGTTTTATTATGGTCCTTGGAGCTGCCAAAAATAGAAGCAAGCTTGTTGGGGCACAGATGACTTTTTAAATTTTTAATTTTTCTATATTTAGGGGAGTATAGTGCAGACTTTTTTTTTTTTTTTTTTTTTGACAGAGTCTTGCTCGGTCTCCTAGGTTACAGTGCAATGGTACAGTCTCAGCTCACCACAACCTCTGCCTCCCGGGTTCAAGTGATTTTCCTGCCTCAGCCTACTGAGTAGGCTTACAGGTGCCTGC